>BMAW01122873.1:957244-1155903 GCA_019974015.1 Nephila pilipes | reverse complement strand
TAAATAATTGTAATAACTAAATAATAGTACAATGTAAATAATTGTAAATCCCCACGGGCTGTCCATGTAAAGTAATTGAATCAGAATGAATGAATTTGTAAGCTAAGGCTTTATTTGTTGAAGTTCAATGGGACTCGAGAGAGAGGGACTATATCTGTTCGTTAGTAATCAATAAAGCATTTTTATCTTGAACTTGCGTATCTTCAATTAGAGGCTAGAATTATTTTATTGTTCAGTTAAAAAGAACAACAAACAGCAAAACTAAATAAGGCAGAAAGGGAGTAACAGGATTAATGTAAGTATTCGAACCATTAGAGTAAATGTTATAAATTTAGTAGGAGTGTTATGAAGTCTTAGTGTTAAAAATGTGAGGTAATGTAGCGTTATTACTTTTAACATCAATTTTATTATAATTCTATTAGAAATTTCTTTCCAACTATTATTTACTACTCATAAATTGTATAATTATTCGGTGCTTCATTCGCTTAACGAATAACAAATCCCTCCTGTAAATTTATAATAGCTCTTTATAATTCCTTCAAATGAGTATCTTTGTTATTATTAATAACTACCATTAATACAGTCTACAAACTGTTTAAAATCTTCTAATTCTTGACTATAATTTATTGCTAATTTAGTAATAAAAATATCAACAACTAAGATAATATTTTTCTTAATATAAAATTATTTTTTAAAATCTTAATTCAAAAATTATACCTTCATACATTATACCTCACAAATTTTTACTTCCACTATATCTATATTACCTAGAATAACATGTTAATATTTTTCTTCGATGTACTATTTGTAGATGTTATAATTACATACATATCATTATTATTTTTTAAATTTTTGTCATAATTATAATTAAAATAAATACAACCAATTTTTATTACATTTAGAAGCTTTTTTTTTTAATATTGACATCTTTATTCGGTATTAACTTTGTATTACATTTTCAAAGATAGTTATTAAAATTAACCTACCATATATTAATTCATAGTATATCTATTGTATTGTATTTAAAGATATAAATTACTCCATGTGCATTTTATTTCACCGAAATGGACATTATCCTGAATTAAACAAGCACTCGTATTCTGCAATTTATTATTTCTTAATAAATAGTATCCGACTATTTTTTGATGCAAAGTAAAAAGTATTCAAATTTTTTTAATATTAATTTCTTTTCACAAAATTTTAATTAAATTTATAAATTTTTTCTTAATATCATTCTTATTCATAATTTTTCTTTTAATCTTTCTACTTCTATACATCCTCTTATAAACGTATTTATCTCTCACATTTTTATTCATTAATAGTAAAGTGTTATTATAATTATTGCTTAATACTTATTAGTATGTCTTTATTAAAATACATAATATTTAGCCATTCTTGGAAAATATATGATAATAATCAATAATGTAGTTTCTACTAACATATTTATAATTTCAGAAATTTTGCTCACACTTAATTCAACATTATTTTTTAGTCTTACGGCCTTGTGGTCTGGATTTGCTTCAGTCATGCCTTTCTTAAGTCCAGGAGTTCGAGGCCTTGATGCCCGCTAAGCACCCACTGTTTACTGGTCGCCGATGCGTGTTAATATCCTGTCAGGCTCAAGTGATCCCCATCAGCCAATGGTGTAAGTTAGGAGAGGAGGTCCCAGCTCAGATTTACATCCTCGTTCACTTGCGAGGCTGAAATTGCAGTGGTCACGTCAACCTTATGACTCTTGGCTAGGCCTAGGGACTTCACTGGGATTCTTGGCAGCAACGAGTTGGTTCCGATGCTCGCGCGGATTACAATTCACTATCTTTCAGACCAATAGACTATAGTTCCAATCTTATCTTAAGGATTTTCGCTGCTTATAAACGAATTATCAACTATTGACAGGTGATTTCAGGATTTATATTTAATCTACATGAATCACGTTTTCACTTTTGGGAGGTATTTTACTATTCGAACAGAAAAAAGATCCTGGATAAGTCAATTAATTTGCAGAATCAGTGAATCCAGATGTGCAACATCGTCACATATGTCAGATCTTTTTCCACTGTTGATTAAGAATAGATTAAATGGCTGTTTTATTACTATAAGAAATATGGTCTTTGTACTAAGATTGACGTCAAGAAGGTATTTGATAAAAGTAGATCTTATGAATGAAACCAAGCTGGAGTTAAAATAAGTCTTACAAATGCGGGCCAGTTTTTCCAATCGTATGCTCTCGATGTCATTTTCAATCTAACATAATGAATCCAAAAACCATTAAAGCTTCAATTCAGAGATACAAGAATAACATATTCTTATTTATATCTTATGAATATCTAAGAACGTTCTTCCTAGAATCCCAATCTAACTCACAATACTAATTTATGATTTCAGTAAGAAATCCATCTTATCAATTAACTCGTTCTTAATTTATCTTTTTGACAGCAACAACGTAGATTAATACTGTTAGTGGAACTTCTTTTAACATAAAACTAACAGAGATGATTTATTAGAGACTTGTGTTATTAGAGAATTATGATTGAGAATTTCAATCTCAATCATAATTCTCTAATAACACGTCCTTATCTTCTATTTCCCTTCCTTTTCCTTAATTGGATTAATTATCCCTTCCTTTTTCATATCATTATATCTAAATCACTTCACTTCACTTCTATCTTAATGCAATTTAAATAATTACTTTTGATTTGGGTTGGGAAGAAATTATAATTTCATGCAATTTGAAGCGATTGAAACCCCCAATGTTGGTTAAGACAAAATTGAGAATAGCCGACAGTTTCAAGACAGCGTGCAATATATTAATAATTTTCCCTAATTTTTCCTTATTGGAAACTTTTATTTTTAAATTTCTGTCCATCTTCACAGATGATAAAATGATGCTGATAAGATCTTAAACAGATAACTGTTTGTATAGTGTTGAATAACCACGTCAGTTACACTAAAGAAACACATTTCTATGACACAAAACGCTGTGATAAAACAAGTAAAGACTCAATAATGCAATTACAGTTTGTCCCTATCCACGTAAGAATATAAATATTCTCAAAAAGTGTCATGTTTCTTCTGCAATGGATTGTAATAAATGGTTTGAGAAATTTCTGTCATACATCCTTTTTATTTCCCTTCCCAGCTCTTTGGAAACCCGGCGTGACAAATTATTCAGCTAGATTTTATCCTTTAGTAGCTCTCATAAATTGCACATCGCGTCATAACTCACAGTGGGAGGAAAAAAAATGTATTTTAAAATTCTTCCCTTAAGTACGATTACTAGCATTTTCAATCGACCCACTGGGTTTCTTAAATCGTATCTGTAACCAAAATCCGAAACAGTATATATTGCTCTCAAAACGAATCATAAATTTTACGAATTTCTTCTAAGGTTTTTTATAGTTAAAGAGATACAATTCTCTAAAAATGACCATAATATCGAAAAGCGTTTTACTACCTTATATTAGTTACATCCCTTTTGTAAATATATTTACTTAATTCTAGCTGCATTATTTAGGTAGTTATTTAAGGTTTCTTCAGCATCGTGTGCTAGGTCATTTCGTTCATCTTCATAACTTTCAAATGGGTTTGTTCAGTTTTTTTTTTTTTTTTTTTGAATTTTTATTAAAAACAATTTTTTAAAAATTTTTGTTTTTTTTTTTAAATAATCAGTATAAAGTTTCAAACTGTTTCATGAGATAAGGAATTAGGTAAGCATTTTTTTTTTAATTCACAAAATTAGATTCTAACTTCACATCTAACTTTTTAGTTATAATTTTCCATTCTCTCACTCTATAACAACTCTTAGTTGCTTATAAATTCTATCTTATCAATTTTATTCGCTTCGCTTCAGTTTTTCTAATCTAATTTATATAAGTAATAGTTAATTCATAAGAAGAGGCTCTCAAATAAAATAATATCACAAAAATGCCCCTAGAGGTTATTTGAAGGAAGATATCCTTGTTATAAAGTAACATTTAAAATGACTATTTTGATGATGAAACATTTATTCTTTGTTACCTTGATCTGATTTGCATAATTAAGAGCATACTATCTCTGGTGCATATGACATAACAAAAATCTACTACATTTCTTTATTTTCTTTAAAAATATGTTGATGCTACATCTAATGTTCTCAAAGTAAATCTTCATTGTAAATAATTCTACTTTATTATGCAATCCCATTTAAGTAAATTTCTTTTTTTTCAGTGAAGTTTACAGTGGTGGTTTTCCAAGACATCTACTTGATAGCTCGAAGCCCTAATTTGGTTAGCTCAGTCTTCTTCGAGGAAGTCGAGCTTGATAATGTTTTCCATTTCAATTTTCAAGTTACTTCTCCTGGAATTTTTTTCAAATAGCTGCTGAATTTCTAAATTAAACATGTTACAGTAAATAAACTTAAAGAAGGAAGAAAAATGAGGATTAAAAAGTTTGTTTTTTAAATGCCTTTCAAATGAAGTAAAATAATATATATCATTTACTTTTGTTTCCATTATTCCTCAATATCAGAAACTATATAAAAACTTACTCTTGGAAATAACTTAACTTTTATAAAATAAAGAAGCAACATTGATTTTAAATAAATAATTCAAAAATACAAGTTCGAGATAAGGTCTAGAGATTTTAGTCTATCGGTCTAACCAGACCCAAAACGATGCTGTTTAGACCTGACCCTGATGTGCTGGTACGAGTGAGATAGATGAGGTGGTCATGAGCTTCATAATTGGCCATAACCTCGAATCATTGAACAAAAGATCAGAGAGAGTAATTTAAAGACGGTGACTCATTTTATATTTTTTGAATTGAGAGACTTCATGTGGAAATTTATAGGAATTTAGAGAAAACCATCTCTAAAGATATGGGTTTCTTCAATAAGTACCTTCTCAAAATAATGAGAACTTCGCCTATACACCTTGAATAGTTGATTGATGGCTTATTAATATAACATAAGTAATACGATGGCTATTGACGACGGAACTCGTTATTTTGACCCATAGTCAATTGACAAAGACGAAACTTGTGTGAGTTGGAGTCCCCAACCCCTTAAGACTTCCATACTGCGTCAATATGAGTACTTCACGTAGTGACAGATGTAGCGTACATTAACCGCACTACAGGATGGATGTTAAATTGATTCAAAGTTAGAACCTATGACTCGACAGACATTTATCTCTACAGTTATGTTAATTAAAATTCAGCCGTTTTTGTAGCGAATACATAATTAATTCTTAGTCTCCACTATCATGAAAACTGCGTTCTATTCCCTAAAATATTTTATCTTATTTTAAAAGGACTTATGATTTTATGCATGTTTGCGAATTAAATAAGAAATCTGAGTGAGATTTTAATTATATTTAATGTGTTCAACTATTACTGTGTAAGAAAAAGGATACATGAGTTTCATCTATTCGATAGAAAATGTCTGCTTCTGGAAAAGTATTTTCCACTACTCTAAACATCATACACTTTCGAATGGCTTTTTTTCTTTGTTTTTTTTTACAAATCACTCCCGAAAACTTTTACAAATCCCAACTTTTTTTAACCTAACGAAAAAGTTTCCGCTTTTCATTTTGATAAGAAACAATACTTTTGTGTGCCCGTGACCCATTCCTGTTCCTATTCTCCACAAAATTTTTATGTGAAGCGCATTTTAAAAGAAAACCATTTCTGCCGATGCTTATTGATTTCCATCCACCTTTTCAGCAAACTTGGGATAGGAAGTACAGTACTATTTTCTTCAACAGTAAAAATAAGTAAAAAAATGACTAAATTTTTTTAACTTTTTCTTTTAAAATAGAAGACTGAGAGAAGAAGTAAAAAATTTTTGAAAAGTTCCAATTGACCACTCCATCTCAACTCGAAGTGTCTCTAGATGTTTCCGGTATGGATTTTTTTTCTTTTTCAAAAAATTTTTTTTCTGCCTCCCGTTTTCTCTCTAGTGAATCATTGACTTCGTTTGAGGCACGTGGAGGTGTATAGCACTACCAAAGTAGTATAAGAAAATAGAATAAGCGAAAAAAGGACGAAGGCTAAAAGAGAGAAACGATTTAAGGAAGAAGGAGCGAATGAAAAGAAAGATTTACCTTGAAAAGCTTCTGTGTCGAGACTAAAGTGTTTTGTGTCCACGTTCTCTAGTTGGATGTCACACCACTAAAGATTTGTGGTCAAACCCGAAACGCTTGATCTTTGTGGTTTGGATTAAATAGAAAGAATAATGCCCAAGTGTGTGGGAGAGGGTTGTGCCTGTTCAAATAAGCTAAACAGATGATGATTGCAAAAGCTTAATCAAACGTTAAGCAAGTCTGTTCTATAAAATGTTATAAAATAGAAACTAAAAACCACCAATAAATTATCTTGTGATAAAAACTGTTGTTGAAACTACAATGCCGTCATAATTAAAAGAATTTCTTGAAAAGTATTGAACGATATATACAAAACTAATGCTTCTATACAAATATATAAATTTTTATTTTTGATTTAATAACAATTTATGTGCGTGTAGATTACACATTTAAAGAAATATACTTTGTCAGTGTACATGCAAATTTACGCATTTTTGACCCCTGACTTCGGAGTTGTTTTTTTCACCGCATGGTGAACCTCAAAAGAAAATAGTTAAATTGAGTAATCACCAACATCTGGGTTAATAGAATGAAATATTTAATCGTCCTGATACTTGGGACAGTTCATATTCAATGTCAGATTGCTTGAGATATTACTGTTCCACTGCTGTGTGAAACTTATGGAGACAGCTTAATAAAACCACATCCATAGAGAGAAAGCCCGTGAAAAGCAATGATAACCAGGGAAAATAAATTTTTGTCCATTACAGTGAGGCTTAATAGTCTTTCAGATGTCTCGAGAACTTTATGTGATCATAGCTTTCAAAATTTCAAAGATTAGTAGGAAACCACTTGAAAGATATAGATAACACTTCGAATCATGATGCCGAAACAATGTTCTGGAAAATGAAAATAGGCAATGGATATACTAGCTAGCCAGATCTCCAGATTTTAACCCCATAGAACATTTTTGGGGTGCTTACAGGAAGAAAATACACCAAGTCTTCCCCTTTCAGAATTATCCAGAACCTTAAAGCAGCGTCGTTGGAGGAGTAAAACTGATAAGCTTTGAGACTGTCTCCAGCAAGCAATCGAGTTGTAAAAACTGTAAAAATGTAAGACGTGGCCATACGATCCCATTATTTTCTCCATGTTGAAATCTGTCTTGAGATTTCCCTGCGTTGATGAACCGTACACACAATGAGGCAAGTGTAACATAAATATTGTACACTAATTTTATATTATATTAATCTATACGCATACCTAATTCTTATAAAATCTGTCAAGTAATTCAGGAGGATATAATCAATTTAAAAATTGGAATAAATTTTCGATCAGTGGTCTTTAATTCTAACATCAATGCATAAATATAATAAGAAAATAGATAAAATTCTAATAAATAATATAAACAAAATGAAAGAAATTAGATATAAAGAGATTTTTAGAACACGTTAACATGTTTTGTATTTAAGTGTTGAGTGTGTGTAAATAGAAGTTATAAATTTATTGTACAAAGTTAAAAATAATTTCTTTCTGGGAGTTGCTCTGTCTTTCAACGATGCAAGACTTAATCTCTTAATTTGTATTTTGGGATATCAAACATTAAGAAATATACGTAAAGAGGCTAACAATCAGATCATAAAGCATTTTAACACTTATAATTTATTTCACGAATTAAAGTAGAAATAATGAATTTTAAGAGCAATCCATACATTTTTATGGTAATAAATTTACTTTTTTCTACATGTAAGAATTTCGATGTATTTCAAATATTCTTAAATGAAAGAGCTGAATTTCGAAACCTATTAAGCATAAATTTCTTTCATGGCATCTGTGGCTCTATAGAGTTACTAAGTAATGATTTTGTTCCTCTACAGCGTCATTAAGTTGTAAATTTGTAGATCAACAGCTGCACAATAGTATAGTAGCAGTTTAGAAGCTACAGTATTACAAGTTAGCAACTAAAAGGCCTTTATTTATAATATCCGTATCCAGTTAAATACTATTTAGTGTAATGATAGAGGATAGAACATTTATTTGAATTCCTAAGTGAGCTAGAGAAATTTGATGAGTGATGTTTGTCAAATATGGCGACAACATTATGTAACAGTTATTCAATTTGAGAATAATTTAGCAATTGTTTAATTCCATAATAATCTATTTTGAAGTTCCTCCAGCACAGATATTCCAATGAAAGTCAAAATGTTCTAAAATTAAATTGTTAGTGGATCTCAATATTCTTAAGAAGAAAATATAAATATCTCTTATTGATTATATTTATTTTTTCTTATACTGGGTGGTTATAGTTAAAGTTACTCCATTTAGACTTACGTAAAATCAGTTCTAGAAGACGGATGTCGATGGAACTTAGTATATACGTTATATGGATCATGGGAAAACGATATATGTGATAAAAAATAATAGTTCAAATTTGGCTAACGTAAAGAAAGAGGTACATAAGAAAAACTTAAGTTAGAAGCACAAAACTATATGTATTCACAGCATATATTTAACGAGCATTCCATGTTTATCAAGCACATGTGCAAAAGGTGATCTACGGTGTTCAATAGTAGTGCGAAGGGTTTCGATCAAATGCAGCAACATGACGCATTATGCTTGCTTCCATTTTAGCCAGAGTCCGTAGATTTCCTCCATAAACAAGATTTTTCAGGAATTTCAGCAATAAGATGTCAATAGGATTCAAGTGTAGAGAATGAGAAGGTCATGCAGGCAGAAAAACTTCTCGAAATTATCTGATCATCTTCAAAGTGTCATTTATCGGGAAATGTGAGGTGTACATCATCTTGCTTTAAGACAATAGTCTCTAATCTCTCTTATTATTATGAGGAAGGAATGGTCCGATGATGATGGAGATAGCAGTTACGGCTACTCGTAATGGAACACCTTTGAGAGCCATGAGGAGTGTTCTCTACGAAGGGTTCGTTCTGGTTCTAGGTTGCCCCAGAACGAACCAGATGTATGTCTTAATAAGATTACTTTGATTATATTCATCCGGTATGTACTGATACATCCAAATATTACAACTGATACATAGAATTTTTTATCTTGGGGTTTGAATTAATTTTGCTCTACAACTTACAAGTGATACTGATATGGGAATTTTTAATTATAAGTCATTATTAAATACTGAAGCCAGAAATGAAATGTCAATTTACTTAAATGATTTCCTAATCAAGCCCTGAGAGAATTTTGAAGGTCTGTTCTACCTAATAGTTAAGATTATATTCCTCTGTTCCACGTTAGCCTCTATTGTTGAGTACTGCAGTGATTTGTGAAATTGATAACAGAACTCATGATTTGAATTAAGCTTCACCAACTATAAGGATTAAATGTGATGACTGAACTTATTTTAAAGTGATTTTTATGTTCGTTAATTTCACCGATGAATTAGTCATCATGAATAAAGTGAATTTAAAATTAGTGTATATATTAAATGGATTGATTCATTCAATGAACTGATTAGGTTCTTAAGTAAAAATAAGTTCCTCATATCTCAAACTTATCTTATAAGAAAAATTTGAAATCCATAAATCGTAGTTTTATATCAGATATTTTCTCAAATATTGTATTGTTTTAGTTTTATATTCTAAGTTTAATGTACGTATTCAATAGAGTTTGTTTCCCTTTTCTTTGTTTTTTTTTTCAATCAAAGTACAAAAGAAAAGTAGGATTTCATTTTTGTAACGCGTTAAAAATTACTCGGTTATATTTGATATTTTTAAAATTTATAATAGATGTTTCGTTTCTGAATATTACATCAAGCTAAATATATTTAATAGACAAGAGCTTAGAAAATCTGATTTAATAGATTTTTTTTTCTTCAGATAAAGAAATGGTTCTTAATATATATTCTTTCTTTTTTAATTTAAACATCCCTTTACCTTTCAATTGGAGAAATTACAGTTTACACGTGTTGAAATTTTCATATATTAATAATGTTTTGCTACATGTAATTTCTGTATGCAACTTTATAAATGTTCTGCTTAGAAAGTGAATTTAATTGTAATCAATATTATGAAATACAAGGGCATGCAATGAATATATGCCTCTAATAATTTTTTAAATGATCTAGTAGCTATATAGTTTCGGTTTTTCATATTATAAATGTAAAATTATTTGTTACTAAAATGCAATAAATTAATATACTGTCACAAAAAGATATAACAAATCCTGTAACTTAACTGAATTTAAATTCCCTTTGGTTAATTATTCATTTTTGTAACATTATAAATACATTTAAATATGAGGAAATGATTTATATATAATACGGAAAGAAAACGAATTGCATTCCCTTTTTTATGGAAATTTAATTAAAATTTCCTAAGGAAAACGAAAACATAGGAAAAGATACAGAGAATATGAAACAACATATTTGTTAAGCAAAAAATAATTTCGTATATGGTTTCAATATCGAAAGCGAAATGCATTTGAAATTGGTAGCATAAAAATACCGGAACAGCAACCAATTGCTTTATCTACATACATAATAATACAGTGGTGGTAAAAGCAAGAATGTAAAAAAGAAATATCAAACAATATATGAAAATCTCATTCACAAGGCTAGAAGGACTTTGAATCCTTATTTCAGTACATTTTTACTTCAAAATATATCTAAAAGTGATATATTTACATCCAATACTAAGTAAAAGTTTTAACAAAAATATCGCACCCTAATTTTCAAAGCTGTTTACTATACATTATTATGGATAAAGGAAAACAACATTCTCCAATTAACTATAGCTTGTTATGCTGAATCAACGTACTATTTCTCCCTACCAAAGCAGAGAGCCAAATTAAAATAATACATAATACACCAATAGTCACCTGCTGTTTAGCTTGATAGGCCACCAATAAGTGTTCCCTTTTCTGTACAAAAAATACTCAGCTTATTTACACAAGGCTTATTAATTTGTGCAGTCATTATTTATGAAGTTAATTTTCAAGGAAAAGTACTGATTTTTATAACTTTTTTATCATTTTGTTTTAATGACTAGCCATTTACTACAGGCTCTTGCGTCCAGTATATCTATATCAAACTATGTTGTAGTAAAACAAAACGAAATTGTGCAGATAAACATCAGTATTTCCAAGAAGAAGAAAAAGGAATTGGAGTATTCTGCTCTGATGTAAAATATAACATAATCTTCTTGATAAATAATATTACTAATAGTTCACCAAATTATATAACGTAATACCTCTTTATATGAATAATATAATCACTAACGGAAAACGTGTTAAGATCTAGTACTATAACTTCGTTGACGAATAATTCCGCCTTACCACTCAAAATACAGAAAATAAAAGCATTGCGTCACTGTACACATAAAGACTTTTGAAAAATGTTATGCATTTGATATAAATTAATTAATTGATATAAATATTCTCATGGTCAGTAAACTTTAAGATCACGGACATTTTGATTTTTGCCTCTAGTCGACCAACCATTTCCATTCCGTGAAATTTATATCAATCCTTTGAAATTTCCACCACCTTCCTCAAATTTGTACTATTTAATCTTTTTAAATGCAAAAAAATTCATTCGAAAAAGCAAAAAATAATGCACGTTTCTGAATAATAACATTTCCCCCCGATTTTTAAAATTAATTTAAAATTATTTTTAAGACCAGGAAAAACTCCAAACGAATCATTAATACAGGAGTAAAAATATTTAAAAATAAGGGGGGAAACGTAATTCTGAAGAAACCTGCAGAATTTTTTGCTCTTTAGGATACACTTTTTTGTATTAAGATAGATAAAATAATATGTATTAGAAGAAAGTAGTCAAAATTTCATTTGATTAACATTACATTTTCAAATTAAAATGGACGGTAGACGGAGCTTGAAGTGTGAAAAACGAAAAGTGAAACTTTTTAGGATGGATAAAACCTGTTGCCTTGAAGCAAACACAAATTATTCCAAATAACGTTTTATTTTTAATTGATTTTAATTTGTCAATAATTGAAACTTATAGAGGCAAAATTGGAGATTTATTATGAGAAATCATGTTAAATCATTTCGATTTCGGGAGCCAATCTCTTGCACATCTCGCAAACAAATTCCTCTACGTCATCAAGCTCCTTTGCATCGTCACAAATTCCTCTGCAAGAATCGTGGCGTCATCTAGTTATGTTTTATATTGGTGGGATAAACACCGTGTAGTGGTTGAAGACTGGATACTACACTTTTTTATCTTATAACTACTGTGTACCTGAATTTACCCCACATGTTTTATTTGTAACACTAAATACATGGCTTCATCTGAAACAAGATCAGTTTATAGACGTCATGAAATCTGCAAACTTTTGCAGAATAACCTCATCAAATATTGTATCAATTACACTGAATGCAAAGCAAATCTGTGTGGCGGATCACTTCTTCTACCTGACTCTTGTGCCATAAAACAGTCAAATACAACTAATTCTGAAAGTCAATAGACTACACAAGGACATACCAGTCAAGTCTAACAAAACTATTCATTTATCCATTTCTGTAATATAATGTTAAAGGAATATTCGCTGCCTTTGCCCCCTCCCCATGGATTAATCTAACTATTCAAATATTATTACATTAATACAATCTTACAAAAACCTTTCTAATCTAGGTTACTTTGATTTATTAAATCCTCAGCAACAGTTACCACCAGCAACAACTCTTGATATCCTCGATCTCTTGCTGGGTATATATTCAGCTCCAATCCCACTCGTCCTCTATCCTATAAATTTCTCTTTGCTTGTATACCGTCATATCTAACTCACTTCACTTTGTTTTCACCTGCCTCTATATAGTATAATTGCGTTTCATTATGAATGGGAAGAAATTATTATTTCCAGTAATCGATCTCTCACACACAAATTAAAGTCCCCAAGGTTAGTGGCGAATAGCCCAACGTCGCAGCGGGATCTACGTAGCTTGTGTATTTAATGGCCTTACAGATAAATTGTTTTCACTTCGAAAAATTCGTGGTGACTGCAAAAAAAACCGTCTTTCTCTTATGAGAAATGGACAAATACGCTGACATTCTTATTTCATATGTAAGTTAATAAATAAAAGCGAATGCTAGAGAAATAATAAGGGTTCCTTGTTTTACCCTCTATTTACCTGTGATAAAAAGGAAACCAGTAGAACAATACTCCTGATATGAAGATGAACTTATAAAAGAAAAATAAAGTTCACTTAATTGTTATTTCTTTTTTCTTTTTTTGAAGTTAGACCACGCCTGGAGATGAGCTTGATGCCCTTGATATTGAAGAAAAAGCATAATCATGTACAAAATTATTTATACAAATCTGAGAGTAGAACTGTCAATAGATAATTTCTAATTTTTCTCAAATTTCCATGAGTATAACAGCCTTCACACCTGAACAAATCGCTGTTATCATTTTTCAGGCATTTGCGCCTTCATTAGGCTAAATCCAATGGAAGAAATCTATTGTTTTGAATTTTTTTTCTTTGTTTTCCACTTATTATAATGAAACCTGGCCTTATTGACGATGAAAATTTTACGAAAAAGGCTGACCACATTTCATTGTGATAAAAATCCAAATTTTGATTTAGCAGAAAATGTTTACTAAATCAAATCTAACCCTTGAAGCTTTGTCAAATCTATTTTGATGTCGTCACCTCACGCAATGGTAATATCAACTTTCCTTACCATCGGTCATCACAAACATGTACTTTTTAATCATCATTCATATTTATAATTTTTTAATAAACGTATCACATTTCTACTTTAACATGAGTCCTTGGTAGTCTAGTGTTGTTTGATATCGAACTTGAGAACGGCGATGCCGTAGACGAGTCAAGTATACCAGCTCTATTTTCATCCATCTATCGTTAACAGTATAGTTGTGTCCTGCACTCAAAGTAATTACAATCTACAGAAGACCTCAGAAATCTCCAACTATTATTACTAGAAGAAACTGCTTAATGATCAAGTTTTAACACATTGAAACAGAAAACCTTATATGTTCATTCATGTTGGCAAATATTATAAGTCTTATAAATAAGTTCAATGTGTCTGCATTATTAAGTATACTATGAACAAACATAATTTGTAGTTAAACCTTAACATTTGTTTCTGAATTAGCATACTTCTTAATTATATTTCACAATTAATATACTAGTACTTCTTCTTACCTGCATTTCACTTCTACAAAGTTTTTGTTAAAATGTTTTCTGTAATCGAATGGCTTTAGATACTTAATAAGTCCATACATTACCATGTATCATGTAATTAACAGAAAAAAAGTGGCAAAAACGCCATTTCACAAAGGACTTCGAGATTAGAACTTAAAAAACAGGAGCCATTCCCTTTATTATTCTAGGGCCTTCTAAAACCTAAATACTACCCTGTTCGAATAGACGGATTACATCACTTCAAATCAAAAGGAGTTCAAAATTTCGAAGTCAAGAGAATGGAGTGTGAGTTCAGATGTCGTCATTGTCCTTCAATGAGACTTAAGATTCCAAGGTCTGTCACCTGTGATATATATATATATATATATATATATATATATATATATATATATATAAAGGAACACCAAGAAGAAGTTGCCCGATTGTAATGAAATTGAAATTTCGAATGCAAAGAAATTTGGACCGAACATGCAAATGATTAAGACTTGTTATCCAATGAATGAATAACGGGGATTACAACTCATTTGAACTACTCACTAAGCAGGTGTATATAAGAAGCGATTCTCATTATGATGGTCAAATTTTCTGTTGCATTGTGATTCAGGACACCTTTCAACGACTGAAAAAATGCCTCGCTGCAGGATTCCAGCTCATTACGAGCAACTGTCAGAGTTTGAAAGAGGTCGCATCATTAGATTGAAAGAGGCAGGTTGGGCAAATTGAATCGCTGGTCATATGGGTCAAAGCGATGCGACGATTAAAAGAGGCTGGTAAGAATGGGTTGATAATGGCCGATTTCAGCGTCATGATGGTACTGGTCGACCTAGGGCCACAGCAATTGGGAGGACAGAATGATTGTTAGATCAGCTGTCACAGCGCCTGATTCAACGTTATCAAGCTTTAGACATGCGACCCGCATACGAGTATCCACCATAACCATTCGCAGATGTCTGATAGAGTGAAATCTACCCTTGAACCAACCGATACGCCACCTGCCACTCAAGCCCACACACTGTCGAGCCAGATTACAGTGGTGCTTGGCTCGATCAGGTTGGAATGATGCTGACTGAGGACATATAGTGTTTAGCGACGAATCTCGCTTCCAATTGTATCTTGACGATCATCGAAGACGCCCAGGCAGTGGGTCGATCCTGCTTTCACTATTGCACGCCACACAGGCCCTCAACCAGGAGTTGTTTTCTGGGGCGCCATTTTCTTGATAGCCGGGAGCCTTTGGTCGTCATCAGAGACCCACTTATTGCATAGTGGTACGTCGACGACTTTCTGAGACCTATTTTGCTACTATTCTTTTTGCAGAACCCTTGCCTTTTTTTCCCAGCAAGGTAATGCCAGACCACATACGGCACGTATTACTATGAAATGTCTTGCAGCTTGTCAAACACTTTTTAGCCAGACAGATCTCCAGATCTCCCTCCAATCGAGCATGTCTGGGATATGATGGGAAGTTGACTGCATCTACCAAGGAATGTTGATTACCTGGACCGACAGTTGGAGCAAATTTGGCAAAAAATACCACAGGAGAATAACAGGAAGCTTAATCACTCTATGCCACGTCATGTGGCAGCTTGCATCCAGGCTTGGGTGGATCAACACGTTATTGAGCTTGTTGCTTTGTAACTAAGTAGCTGTGAAATAAATCATTGAATTTTTCTGAAATCTTAAACATTTTCCATTCTGTACATAATTTTTCCTATCCGCCAATTTTTGTCTCCATCGGACAACTCCTTCTCGGTGCTTCGTTTTTTCTTTTTTGTTTTAGAAGGTATATATATATATTCTTCTGTGACAGCTGATCTAACAATCACTCTGTCCTCCCAATTGCTGTGGCCCTAGGTCGACCAGTACCAGCATGACGCTGAAATCGGCCATTATCAACCCATTCTTACCAGCCTCTTTTAATCGTCGCATCGCTTTGACCCATATGACCAGCGATTCAATTTGCCCAACCTGCCTCTTTCAATCTAATGATGCGACCTCTTTCAAACTCTGACAGTTGCTCGTAATGAGCTGGAATCCTGCGGTGAGGCATTTTTTCAGTCTTTGAAAAGTGTCCTAAATCGCAATGCAACAGAAAATTTGACCATCAGATTGAGAATCGCTTCTTATATACACCTGCTGAATGCGCAGTTCAAAAGAGTTGTAATCCCCGTTATTCATTCATTGGACACAAATTTTAATCATTTGCATGTTCGGCCCAAATGTGTTTGCATACGAAATTTCAATTTCAATACAATCGGGCAACTCCTTCTTGGTGTGCCTTTTATATATAGAGTATATATATATATATATATATAACACAAAGGGAAATTGATGATAGGTATTTATTTTAGAAACACACAAAGTAAGTTGTACATGTCTCAATGATCAGAAAAGTTGTACAATGGGGGTGATTAAAATTATTATACACATACATTTATTTGTACCTTCTTTGCTTTACTGAAGAAATTTTTTAAAGGTTATACGTCTCATTTGCAATTCTTAGAAGGGCATACATTCATGATAATTAATCTTGCTTTAGAAATAATTATTTTTTTTTTCTATTTGAAATGGGAAAGAGAAGAAAATTATGAGGATAAGAAATTAATTAAGAATTAAACTTGCGGTAAAAACATAAAGGAATATTTTATGGTTAAGTGAAAGTAAATAATTCTGTGTCTAGATTAATTTCAACTTACACATATCAAATATTTAACTTTAAGTAATTAGAATAATAAGTAATTATGTATTGGAGAAGATATTTGATTTGAAGTCTCGAACGGTAGAAACGCGCTGAAAAAATTACTGTGGTTTTTATTTGGAGATGAGTTTTTATTCAATTTATTTTTTCTTCAATATCTTGATAAAAAAATAATTTAATAGAGATCTTATTTTATCTATTGTTATTTTCATAACTATTTAATTTTTATAGGTACTTTATTATTCATTATGATGTTTTAGTTTCTAGATTATTATTTTATTACATGTTATTAATTAGTAATATTTAATTCAATTTTTGTTTACATTTACTCTTTTAGTCTTCTAATTTATATTCTTTGAAAATTTGGCTTTATATGTAATACTTATATAAGTTTGTATGTCTAAGACAATGAAAAGAAAGTCAGTTTATAAGGCTTAAGATAATTTTCATTATAAAAACTCTTTATTAGCGTAGTTTTTTAGATATATGTGTACGCATTAAAATAAGTAACTAATTTTATATAGGCATTTGAAATTTGATAGTTTTATTCACAATCAAAATTTACTACTGAGATTAACCAGTTAAGAGCTATGCAAATATCTGAAACATTTAATTTGAAATTATTTGAATTTATTTTGAACAGATATTTTAATATTTGTATGTATACAATTGAAAGAAATTCCATTTGTATGTTTAAATCATGAATTAATAATTTGAAATAAATATTCTTGAACATTTTTTTATTCCTTTGTACTCTCCCATTATTACTTTTTTCTATTATATTATTATTATTTTTTAAATAAATACCAAACGCTAGTCCAATGAATAGAAAGTCACACAGTGATAATAACAAATTTATTCAATTCAGATCTAAGAACATGCATAACTTAAACTTTATCCTGCTCACTAGGTACAGTTAAATAAAAAATGTATAATTAAGACTTCGAATCCTTGACATTTTTTAAAAAATTATCTTATGTGTTTATTTATAAATTTCCTAACTCATCTGTCATACAGGGATAACTTCAAATAGTTATCTGTACCCCCAATCAGTACTCTAGTATTAAGGCTTTTGTTTAGATTCAAATTTAATTTCGCGAACGCACTGTTAATCATATGGAATTTCTATTACCATCCTCAAATCTTAACTATTTTATCTATTTGAATACAAAATAATTTGATATAAAAACCAACATTTTTAAAAACAACGTTTTTATGTGGTGGCAAAGTTTATTAGAGAAAATTATTGAAATTTTAGTTAATACTGTTAGTTATTTTTAACTTTAAAATTTACTTAAAAAGAGACATTTGTGAGCGTATTAAAAAATTCATAATACTCATAAAATCGAAACATGCATTTGAAAGTTTGTAAGTCATTCTATTAAAAAAAATGGGAACCAGAATTCAGAAAAAATTATTGTGATAAGACATGGCGCCAAATATTGGAAACTTTCTTTCTTGCGAATGATTACTGACTGAAGGTCAGCAACCCTTACTATCTCGGAGATAGTAAAGGGGAGATAGTATCTCCCCTTTGTGAGTACAAAAGGTTTACGATACCTCATGTGGCGTGGGGAATGCCCGGTGTTCCCAGAGGGGGAAAGAAATTTTTTTCCTCAATCCTAAAAGCGCCGAGAGGAAAGAATATTTTGACTTATTAAAATTATTGAAATATTAGTTAAAACTTGTCGCAAACGTCTAAATATTGCATTGTTAGGCGAGTACGAAAGATTCCCAAAATTTCGAAGCTCTAGCTTGATGGGAAGTTGGTTAAATTAACGACCGAAAATTTGATGACACACACACACACTCACACACACACATTCACTCTCACACACACACATTCACTCACACACACACACACATCAAGTGAAATTCAGAAAAACGTTTTAAAAAGTGCATCCGAAAGAGCAGAAAATAATAAAAAATTCTTCGGAAAAATTCTCGGAACTTTTTTTTAATATCGTTACAAGCAAAACAAACAAGAGATAAAATATAAGTTATTATGTTCATATGTAGCTCATTAGTTATTAGTTTCTGATTTTAGCAATTATTCTTAATGCAAAATTTTTGTTTTAGCCTATAACAAATACAATCTAATGTATATAACCATTTTAAACAAAATGCGCAATCGACAAAGAAAAATTAAACATATTAAGAATTAATGTATTATAAATGTATATATAAGTAATTTAACTGACATGTGTATGATTCAAGTAAGATAATCTATTAATTCATTTTATATATAAGTATTAATAATGCAGTAATATCGTGTCAGTTTAAATTTAAAGCAAATATACATAAAATATCATTAGTAATTAAATAACAATAATTGCTTTAAGCAAATTAACGTAACATGAACTCGTGCATTTTTTCATCATTTTAAGCCTTTTTTTTAATGTTTATTTCAAGAATTTTGATTAAACATAGAAATAGTGAATCGAATTATAACTAATTTATAAAATTTTAAATTGGAGTTTAAATACGTTTTAAATCAACAAGTTAAAGTGCATTTGCGATTAAGATCAAAATGATAATACATAAAATTTATCCAACGTTTCGATTATTTTCAAATCAATCCAAATCTTAACCCAATATTTTTGAATTGTTTTGATGAAAAACTTCTTAAATTGTACCCAATTTTTAACATTCTAGTACAAAAAGAAATATAATTAATTTCAGAAAACATATTCTCGTTTTTCAAAATAATCTAAAAATAATTAATTCAAAACATTTTCTACTTTAAATACTTAGAATTTGCATCAAAATTAAGTTTGGCCAAACATTCGACCCCTTAACACCCACACTCTTGCACCAGAAGAAAAATAATCCCTAAGCACCCTATCAAAGATTCGGCGCACTAAAACCTAATGAATCTACATTCCTCCAGAAATTACTCTCCTCCAAGAGAGCTCTCCTCTAATTAGAGCATGAAATCTCAAAAATTACGCGCATAATCATCGATAGCGGATGCCCCTAAAATTCGAATGGGAAGACTTTAATCATACGCCAATGACAGCGCGGCCTTCGAGAAGGGGCCATAAAGCGAGTCCGATGAAGGCATCAAATGGTCATTATGGGAAACTCATGGCCCAGATGTCCCGGAAGGAATTCCAAAGAGTGGAACCTCCGCTGAAAAGACGACTGAAATTAAAAGATGTCCCTATCTTAGGCACTGAAAACATCAGTGGAGGTATTTATAGAACCATTTGTAATCATGGATCATAGAAAATGTCAGCAGGCAGACAGTAAAAATGTTTAAAAAAACATTCTGAAGAATTAATATGTGTTTTCTCATGTGATTTTTCAATCAACAAATGATTAGTTTCTGGTTAAATGCATTTCATAAAGTAAAAATGAGTCAGTGATGTTTGGGGACTCAAAATAAGTGTTTGAGCCGATGAAAATATTAAAGATATTGTGTAAAGTTATTAAATTATTTCTTTGATATTTTTATAATTTGTATTGGGAATTATTATGAATATAAATATAGCAACTTCATTTTCGAACAAAATTTTGTTATTCTCTTAAATGCTAGATATATTTTTATATACTAATAAAGATAATTTTTAAATATGAACAGTGTATTTTTAATACATATATCTTTCAAACAAAAATAGCTGATATTTTATTTGTTTCATTTTCACCGAGTTTTAGGAAATATTATATCATACCGCTTTAAAAAGGATTATGGCATTCGGAATACTTCCGAAGCCTGTAGTGTATCAACACACTTATTCATTTTTAAAACGCTTTTAAATATTTATATAAAAATACTTACTACATATATATTTATAAATACAATACATATATATTTATATATATAATACATGTATATCTATATATACAATACATATATATTTATACTTATACTTAAAAATATAATAAGTATATACTTATACAAATGTACGTTTCCAACATTTTAAAGATAAGCAGACAACCTAATTACCTTGATACGCACATGTTATTCTCAAAGGTTTTGCGTATCAAATTATTAATAATGATTTTAAGTTCACGTTCACTGAGATAAAAAAAAAATATTCGTGTATGATAGCACTTGGATTAAAGACTGAATTGACTACAGCAATTAGTCACTGAAACATTTTGCACCTTTTTTAATGGATGCTAAATAAAAATAATATTTAAATTAAACTACCAAAATTTTATAAAATATTTTTTACATACCATTGCATTTTAAGGGACATAAAATGTAGAAAACAAGTCATTATCTTAGCATGCTTGCATTATAAACATAATTAAGCTTGATGAATAGAAAAAGTACATTATTCTAGCAAAAGAATCAGTTTATGAGTGCTAATAATATTTTCCCATCTCCATTTTTTCAATGCTACGAATAATTATGTCAATGATATATACAGCTATCGAGTTAATAGAAATACACACACACACACGAACCTACACATATGTATTGTATATTTATTGCTGTTGAGTGAGAGATAAGCAATTTTAGATGATGATGAACGCAGCGCAAGCTACATTCATTCCCATTCGTGAATCATATTTGAGAAATTGAGGGAATCAGGAGCTTGGTTTCGTCATTGGCCAAAGTGAAAGAGAGAGAAAGTTACCTTGCTTAGAATTTATATGCAGATATTTCTTTAGATAATGTGGTATTGGATGAAGCAATTTTTAGGCATTTTAGTTGTAGACTTAAAGTCTAGTTGGGATTATCCCTACGTCTTTGTGGCGTGTAGAAAGCTGACTTTGTAAATTTTAATAGCTCGTGATTGCATATATTAAAACTAAAGTTAGATTGGAAATAAGAATGAACTCCTTACTGAGTTAAAGAATAGGAAAAACTAGGAAATTAAATTCTATTTAAGTGAAATCATTATGTACACAAACACACACACACACACATATATATATATATATATGTGTGTGTGTGTGTGTGTGTGTGTGTGTGTGTGTGTGTGTGTAAGAGAGAGAGAGAGAGTATATATGAGAGTGTGAGTGTGTGTGTTTAATGTCAGAAAATGACAATATTCCATTCATTTTTTTTAAATTTGTTCAGGTTGCGTTGGATTTTCTGCTTACTCTCCGTTCAAATTAGCTTAGAATTTCTTTTTCTACTTTAAATTTACATGAACTACATTTGCCCTTTAAATTTTGTTTCTTCAGAATGGATCATACACCGATTTGCTGTTTGCTCGACGAATACTTTAATTTACAACAGAAAAGAATACATATCTAATGCTGAGTTTGCTTCATAGGTGTATAAAATTCACTTTTATTTCAAAACTATTTTCTTCTTTACTCAATGTATTTTTACATGATTTTTTCTATTGTTTCATGTCTTCAGGGTAAAACGTTTTTAAAAATGATTTTTGAATATCGTGTTCTTGTACTATGCACGTCTTCCTCTGAATCATTTTCTTACACGCACACACAATATATATTTTTTAATTAAACATTAACTTGGAGTTAAATATGAAATGATGAGATCGAAAAATTTGTGGGTAAAGAAGAAATAAAGTAGAACAGCTTTTCTGAGTGTTTGCCAGCAATGCTAGATTTATTATCATGAACAGATAAGCTTCTTCCTGATATTGTTTCTTCCTCTCGCAATCAAGAGAACGATAATATTTTCAATATTTGCTGGTCTTTGAGGGTATATGTGGGGAATAGAACCTCTAAGATAAGAGAGGAAGATATGAATTAAAATTCCTGTCTCTTCATCCTACTGTGGTTCTAATTCCAAATAGTCCCTTCGTTGGCTGTAACTCTAGGTTTATTTCCAGTTCAACTCAACGAAACAGCACGATTAGTATGCAGAAGAACTAATTTCTCGTTCTATTTTTTAATTGAATACGTAGTATGCGAAAAGTATAATATTTTAAATTGTCTTAAAATAGGAAGCTATTTTTGTTAACTTTAAACATCTTAATTTCCATTTATTTGAACGTTTTTATTTTTAATATTCTTAATTACTTAAAAATGAAAATAAAAATGAAT
Organism: Nephila pilipes; assembly: GCA_019974015.1. Taxonomy (NCBI): domain Eukaryota; kingdom Metazoa; phylum Arthropoda; class Arachnida; order Araneae; family Nephilidae; genus Nephila; species Nephila pilipes. The sequence goes on along the minus strand of BMAW01122873.1, from coordinate 1,133,013 downwards.
AAATGTCAAAAAGTAATAAACAAATATTAATTTTTCTTAAGACATTTAGGTTTATGCAACGTATTGTTTGCCAGTTAAAATCATTTTTGATTTATTTCCGAAGGAATATAATCCGATCTTTAAGAAACAAATTGTATTTGTTATTAATATATTTATTATATATTAATAGTTATAAAGTTTATTGTAATGCTCGGCAAACCATTTTGGTATTAATTCGCTTATTTGTGAAGATTTTAGTAAACATTACTATCGACTAAATGCAAAAGAACTACATTCAATTAAATAAGACACAATTATACAAAATAGATGTACACTAATATTAAATGAATCTGTTTTCTTATGATATTCAAGATTTTTGCGTGGATTATATGTATCTGTATAGTGATCCCTATTAAATGTAAAATGTATTAAGTGAGATAATCACTGTTAAAATAGGTTATTAAATTCGTCATAATACACCCTTTTACTAAATTATTCTTACAACACACTGTCTGATGGTATTTTAAGTCAACTTTTGTTAGTATAATCTGGTACACTTTTAATTTAGTTGAGCTGCTAATCTTTTAATTTCAGTTACAAAAAAATGAACCTTGACATTTCTTTATATTTTAATTCAATTTATAAAACGAGTAATGTAACAGAATAAAAACAAATTGTTTTTCATCATTATGGGACAGCCTATTTGCTTCACTATGTAAATTTGTGGTTAGATAACCTAAGTAATAGCAGAAGTAAGTAATAACTGGGCATTACTATTACGTTTTAGGATTTTGATTTATTTTCAACGCATTTTTCGTCTTTCTATGAACTGGTGATCAGTCATACAATCAAGATTCTTCTTCTATGTATATTACTCATAATACTATAAATAATTTTGATACTTATATTTTTAGCTTAGCAGGCCCCATAAAATTTATTTCAGAACCCAATGTGGAAGCCAACTATTTGTTATCGTCATTCCCTGTCTAACCACATATTCTAATGGGCTGTGCATTTCTAACAAACATATATTATTTTGAATACTGTTCGAGAAGTGTTTATTGTCAATGAAATTGATTTTTAATAAGTTTTGATTTCTTTAACGTCAATGGGGCTATATATTTGTGTCTTTAAAGTTACCTGAAATGACATGTATACATTACATTTCATAATATCTGAATAATAAATAATAAAATCTAAATTTTTTTGAGATTTTTATTTACTTCAGTAGAAATAAATGCTGAGAAATTCAAAATGTAATATCACCTTCTACATACTTCGCAGATGGGCCTAACATCAAAAAATTAGTATGATATTCCAATTTTTTTTAAAATATTTTTTTTCCTAAATATTTCGAAAATTAGAGTAACATGCAAAAAACAGAAGAATTCATTTAATTAAAAAAATCATTCTGAATAGTTAATATTCAATGGCATCTCTATTGTATCTAGTAACGCCACGAATACGATGTGGTATACTATGCACTATTTTTTGTAGCCATTTTTGCTGATAGTTACCTATACGGTTTTCACGCTTTCCTGGAGTTGATTTTTGTCCTTTGAAGCTAAATTCTGAAGTCGATTCTTCTTTAAACCATAGACATCTTTCATGGAGTTAAACTTGGGCGCATTTTTGGCTAAGGAAGTAGTTTGATTTTTTTGTTCTTAAGCCAAGCAGTAGAATCATTTGACGCGAGAAAAAATGCTAAGCCTTTTTTTTTGGAATATAAAGTCCTCCTTAACTAGATATTCAAATGATGAATCATAAAATACTTACGTACCTCAGTGTGTATTTCAGATTTTACTCTTTCTATCAAAATACACATCTTTCCAAAGCCCTCAACATTTACACCTGCCCAAAACATGACAGAGGTTTGACTTCATTGATCGTTTTGAACAATCTGTAGTAAAAGCTTCATACTTTCAACGTCAAACACATGATACTCGCATTGATTGATTGTTTACTGATGTCGCAGAAAGAAAACGATGAGTATTTGCAAAATGTTCAAGAGGGCCAAGTTCACCCAAAAGGTTTAGAGCTACAAACCGGCACCCCCGGTAGACAATCATTCCCGTACACACCATTTATGACAAAAAGAATTTTTTTTACAATAATAAAGTATAAGATATAACTGTACATGTTAGAACAAGAAACAAAAGATATTGCGAAATTTTGAAATTCAACAGAAAATAAAAACTAACAATGTGTTCACACAAAGTGACATCTTCTGTTCTAATACTTCTTTTTTTTTTTGCAATACAAATCAATCTGCATTACATTTTCCAGCTAACAAAGGAGGCTGGCGCTATGACTCACTTCCACACTCAGTTTGCTAGACGACGGCCAACCACAGGGTCGGGACACGGAATGTTCACAAAAAGAAAAAATTGAAATATGCAAAAATTAAACACTAGACAAAATACATAAGTTTTCTGACAAATAAGGTATGCAATTACAAGTATACAATAAGAAAAATTGAGAATGCACTCAAATATTGAAACAATTATGAAATTAGTTGGGTAGTCTTCTGAGCCGTAAGAATAAAGAATTTAAGCCTGAAATGAAAATTTGGATTTTTCACACTGACTTCAGCCAAATAGGTTTCGCTGCAATAATAAGATGGTTTGAATGAAAACTTTTACTAAAAGGGCAAGAGAAAACGTCGTGTTCAGCATCTCCAACAAAATCACAGAAACATAAATTTGTATTTTTTTCAAATTAAAACGATTTAAGAACCAAAATAATTTACCCTAACCAGTTAAGAAGCGAATAATAAAATTTGAATTGAAATAAAAAAAAAACATTAATGCAATTGCAATTACTCTGCAATTCTTTGCTTCCTCAGAACTACATTCTTCCTTATTGGCAGCGGCTATCATAATATTAAACCACTGTTAAGTAAAGAGGTAGACGCCTGAGAGGGCATCTCCCTCTTTTAACTTCCCCACCATACTAGAAGGAAGACTTAGACAAACGACATCAACTCCATTACACGGCAAGTGATAAGCGGTATCAGGTCTCGAAATAACGATGACCGCAAGTTTGCGTCCAAGCCTACTAAGCTACAGCGGCTGTACGGAAACCTAATGAACCTGGGTAAGCAAAACTTCGATTCAGTGTATAAAAGAAGTTGTTCTAGTCCTGAAAATTCCATTACAATCTATGCTCGCCCCACCACACTCTAGACTTTTTTTTTTTAAATTAAGTAGTGAGTTGGCCTTGAGTACACGTGATTGAAATTCAAATTTATGGAATCGTCACTTTGCGATAGATGTTGAGACATCTACTTCTTCTTCTCTCTATTTTCTATTTTTAAATATCAGATTCCTGAAATAGTCCTCACGATACATTCAAGCATTATCTTGTCTTAGAGTGGTTATTCGTTTATGACCACTAATTTCCCGATTATTTTTAAAATCTTTATTTATAAAATAATCTTTTAAAATTTTACTAACAGTTCCTTGAGAGCAATTTACTTTTTTCTGCAATAATTGTTTTGATTAAATTTAGCATTGTGTAATCATTATCGCAGTATTAGTAAAATCTGGTTTGCCTTTCGTTCAGCCAATTTCCAACTAAAACTGGCGTTCAAAAAGCCTTCATTAGCGTACTAGCTCTACAAAGGCGCCATCTATGGAAATTTTATCATCAAAGCTGACCAATCACACACTTTTACAAATAATCTAATACTTTGAATCGTCTCTGGGAATATTTTAATTTTTGATTAAGTTCAAGATTTTTTTTAATAAAACATCGATTACTCTTTAAATACGTGTGACCGATTCGTTTTATGTTAGCTAATTGTTAACACTTTATAATTTTTTCTTTCGACAATGGTGTTAATTTTTACAGATATGATACAGTTTATAAATCAGTGCAAAGTCTTTTTTTTTTTTTTTTTTTTTTATTTTTCTAATAATTTGAATTGGAGTTGTACTAACCGACAAAAAAATTCAATTTTCCTCAAGGATAAAATGTTATTCTCAATTTACACGAGTTCTAAAAACTTTAAGGAATGAATTCAAGCGAAACTGAACTTAATTATAAAAATGCGACTCGTAATAGATTTTAACATTCTAGAAAAGAAATTTGACAAAATGATTCATAAATAATGATACGCAGTTCATTCTGTTTACATAACTGAAAACATTAAAATAAAAAAAAATATTGCATATATAACGTAAGTTTATATAGTTTGAATGAACACATTTCTTTTTTATACTCAGAAATAAAAAGTATGATTTATATATCACTTTGAATCCATATATCATAGGGCTGCTAATGACTGAACAATATTTCAATGAAATATCGGATATTCTATTTTGCATATAATATTTCTGTCCAAAATTGATTCAAACAGAACTATACGATTTTTTTTAAAAAAAAAAACGACTATTTTTCTCTTTTTGTCTCGGTTTATATTTATATCGGTATCTGTAAAAATATATATTTCATTTATTAAAATTTTTACACTCTTTTTTTTACATATTTTTAGTTTTATGAAATATCCTCTCTGTGCGATAATTAACAATATTCTGTTTGTTATTCGCAGAATTTTTTTTCTTTAATAACTCTTTGAATCAAGTCTTAGAAATTAATAATATTGCCGTTTTAAAGCGCTTAAAAACCAAAAACTACATTACTCCCTGAATCAAATAGATAAACTCTGATTTCATTTCATATAAAAATTTTAATGTAATTTTATTAGTTTCCTTGTTTATTTTGAACAAAAATTTCTATCTGAACCTTTTTATATCTTATTATTCTAAATATAATTCCTTTAAACCATTTTTGATAGTATTTTTTTAATTGTAAACCTAATGAAAAAAATATCGTATTTGTCCGAATGTAAAGCGACTTCAAACTTTCATAAAGATAGGGAAGAAATGTTGAATTTGATGCGATCCATTCAATTTACATAAAATAATTCGAAGAAGATATAATTTAGTCATATATCTGTTTATTTAAAATAATCAATACCACAGGTTACATTCATGATAGTAAAATTAAGTAATGTAAAGGCATGGCGTATTAATAAGAAGAGTTGTTAATTCCATTACCTAGACCTTGAATTTAGCGGGGTTAGCAAATTTTAACCGGAAATGTTTAGACAAAAAGTATTGCTTATATAATACGGTGGTACTTTCCACATTTTGCCAGCTCAAATCTCGCCTAACAGACGTTATTGGCGACAACACACAATATACACATATTCCGTTTAGCGGTGTTTGTACCATTTTTGGCGACTTTATCGCCTGCGCCGACGAAATGGAAAGTACTAGTATCGTAAGTTCTATTGGATTAAATATTTTTAAAGTATATTCTTCCTTAAATATATTCTCTAAACAAAAGCTAGGGCCTTGATAAAAAAAAATGGCTGATTCTTCCAATACACTTATTTAAAATTCATTCCTTTTATGAATGAATTGAAAAACGTTGGCACAAAATCATTCGAAAATTTATGAAGTATTGTTTCCTTCTTATTTCCTTAGTGGTCGGATTATGACAGAAGTTCACTTGACTGAAGTTCAAAATTACAAGGTCCGTATTGCTTCCAGTGCGACGTTAATAAAACCAAACCAAACCAAGTTGTCGGTTTTATATGTAATGGAAGAAAGGATTTTTGCTTGTAAGTGTCTATTTCAATATGATGGAAGTGGAACAACAATCAATTCCACGTAAATATTAATTAGATTTGTCATCATACATAAAATGCATTTTAATATTCTGGCTATTTTGAGTTCAGAATTCTTTCTATTCCCAATTCTAACCCAAGAAGATAAGTATTTTTTTTTTACTTAGATGCCACATCGAGAACATAAATGAGGACATATTTCTTTAAAAACATTGTAGCTTTAAAAAGAAGCTTTTTTTCTGTAGATAATATGCTTACAAATCAAATTTCAGTAAATTGCATTTCCTTTTTTTGAGGTATATACAGCATAGACAGTTAAAATAATTTAAAGGAATGTATACCTATTTCTCTGATTTATTTAATAACGTAGAAATAAATAAAAATGTTCAAAAGAAATCTAGAAATTTAATTTGTTTTCCCCCCTTCCAAATGAATAAAAGGGCGATATTAATAAGTTTGTATAATGCTCGTCAAATGTTATCACAAAAACAATACACTATACGATAATGTAACAAGTGAGAAATTCATAATATTCAACTTGTAGTTTCTTAAGATATATGAGAATTGATTCACTCTTGTTTGTTTTAGTTTTAAAATTATTCAATCTCTTGATAGTCTTCTACAATGTTATTCAAAAGCCCCGTACCCTGAGTTAAAAAAATATTGAACAGTTGATACATAAATTGCTGCTTCACTTTTTGTTTGTTATTATATATGTATGCGTAAATTAACTTTCGTACACTTAAAATATACTCAATGCAGATAGGGAAGAAAAATGGATAGCAAATCTTTTAAATACTGTAATTAAAAAATAAGAAATACCTAGGAATTCAATTAATTTTTCTTTAATATACTAATGCACATAGATCGATGTATATGGTTGTGGGTATCTATTTGTTTGTATATTATTAATTGTGATCACACACAAAATGCATTTCTAACTCAGTACTACTTTGAAAACACGAGTATTTTGCATCATTTCAGGAGCTCTGAGAAATGTATACATCTGATCATCTGATCGTTGATTTCTGTTAAACAGTTTTAAAGTATTTGAAAAAGTTACTGTATATCGTGATGTATAAATTTTTCTTGATTATTTATAAAAAGGAAAAGTATTGACGATATAAAAAAAATTAGAATATAGAACATATTACAAAAATGAAAATATTTAAAAAAAGAAATGTAGTAAATTATTATACGGAATGAATGTGTCAAAAGAGGAGTATTATATAATTTTTTTATAATTCTTACTCATAATTATGAAATAAATAGTACAATCTTCTTAATAAAAAAAATGACACGTGCTTGACGGCAAAATGATTAATAACAGAAATTATTCTGACTAAATCAACATTACTACTGATATCTTAAAACAGTACACTTCACAAACAAAACTTTTAGGAAATAAAGAAAACAGCGGTTTTTTTTTATTTAGAGAAAGACGAATTGACTTTTAAAATGACAAAAAAAATTTTATTGACAAAAAAAAAAACTGTTTTTCTCTAGGTTTTCGATCATTCTTCGTTCTATTAGTTGTTTAGTCTAGTGATTAATTTCGTTGATGCAGTCAGCTATAAATTAATGATTCGCTAATTGCTACCTTTGATACTTTTGTCAATCAATTCCCCATTATTCTCCTTTATCTGCTTCAAAGAATGTTTTTTATACTATTTCATCACTTGCGCACAACAACTGGATTTTTTTTTCATATTATTAATACTATCCAACATTTTTCGCATTTCGAAGAGAATAAACTCAACGTGATTTTGATATTTCACCCAGTGAAAACTAGAAAAACTAGACGGATATTAGATTTTAGCCATTTTTTTTCACCTCAAAGTAACTCATGATTAATGCGTAGTCTGGAAGAATTTGTTTTTAGCTTTAAAAACTTCAATCCTAAGTAAGTGACTTTTAGTGAACATTAATATCCGCCTTCTTTATTTGCCATTTATAAAGTGTCTTTTTTTTTTAACTTTTACTTTTTACTTATGCTCGTTGCAGATAGCAACCCTCGGGGAGAGAGAAGAATCGCCGCTAAGACTATCTGACAACTTTAATGAGTTTTATCATTAACTTAATCCAGAGTTACTTGCATTTTGCTGCAATCCTTTTCTGTTTGTGAAACAAATAAGAAAGAAATCTTTCAGCTTATCTCATTCAAGGATTCCTCCCAAATTAATATATTTCGAATTCTTGATTGGAGAATAATATTGTGCGGGAAATCAGCTTTAATTCCTTGTTATATGTAGAGTTAAAAGTTAATGATTCTTTAGAATTCTTAAAAGTTCTTCGTACTGAATTAATGAATATTTGCATTTCATACTCCGTATTTATTATTAGTATTATCGCCCTTTATTGCTTTTTCTTACAATGCAAACACACCAGTTTTTGTTTTACTTGAGACGTTGATTAAGTGTAATTAATTTTATCAAATTAGCAAGAAAGCATAACCTTTGTGCAATGAAAATAAACAGCGATTATTTCATTGGAGCATCGTATAAAGAAGATATGAAATATCGACATTTTGTTGGGATAACGATTAATTATATTATGGTAATAATAATATCTTACACTTTTTTTTATCACACAGAATTTAATAAATTATATATTATCACTCATTAACGTTTCTTAGCACACATACTTATATTATGAGGTGAATTTACCATTTGGATAGCAAATATAATTCATTAATATTTATTTTATTAGCATGAATTTTGTAAATTATATAAAGTGATTGTTTAAGTTTGTAATTATATGTATGTGACTTTTAACAGTTAAAAAATGTAACGTTTTATCATTATGAATAAATATATAATGCCAGTAATTATATATTACATGTTTTACTGTGTAACTATTAACGAATGACATTATCTTAAAGTAACATTTCTTAATTTGTTTTTAACATTCTAAAGGAAATTAAAGATTTGGATAGCAAAATTAATATTTGATTTTAACTACCTAATTTTGTGTTATTGAATAAAAGTATTTAAATCCCCTTTAATGTTGTGATGCTTAATTTAATATATTTAATAAAATAACCAAATTTCCTGAGTTTCTCATGCCTCTTTTACATTGTCCACATTCTTTTAATTGTTTCTTGCTCACGCGTTCTATCGTTTCTCATTTATCTCTAATTACATACTTCTTTCTCAAACAACATCTTATTATTTATTGTTTGGATAAGTATTTATTAAGTTTTATGAATAAATAGAATAAATATGTTGTAGTAAAAACTCGAATATTTTTATATCAACCATGTAAAAATAAAATAATATATAATATACAAAATAAGTATTGTTTCTATTGATGATGAAGCACTAAATCAATTGTTTTAGTGATATTAAATTTTTTTCATTATTTGATTTTTGACTTAAATATTAACACATTCAAACTATTATCCTGAGAAATGAATTATCAGATCTTTACATACTACTTCAATTGCTTATCTGAATCAGAATCTTTATCATAATATTAAAAAGTACTGGATTGCATTTCACTTAAAAGCAAAATGTAATAAATTTTTTAAAAGATTAAATAATGGCATCAGATATATATTTTCAATGTTTAAACTTTAATGGTTTTCTCTGGATTTCTCGAAAAAACACTTTATTAACTAACTGCCCGAAATAAACAAATATAAACAAATCTACTTAAATTTTATGTAGCATGTATGGATTTTTAAAACTGTCTTTGTAATTTCTCTTAGATGTAGTGCAAATAAACTGGTAATTTCTTATTAATATAGGTTTCTCAATTTTAACGTATTTTCGATGTCTTATTTCCCCTTTATATTATCAGTTTTTTTTTTTTTTTTTTACTTTTTTATAGTAGAAATGAAATAATTGTAATCATCTTTTAACAGAATTCAGCCCAAATCTAATACTTTTTTTAGTTTAAAATTCTAATACAAAATTAAAATTAAAATTGATCATATTTTATTTAAAATTATGTGACAAAATATACTATTTTCTCACCCCCATATCTACTTAGATACAATTTTATATTTTTCAGGTGTTGATAATCTAAGCAAATTTTTCACTAATTTTTTTTAAAGATAATGTTTTCAACAGTATCTTCAAATAATTAATATTATCACTAAATACATGTCACTTTGAATGAGACCCTCGATGATTCTGAAAATTTTTGAAAATAGAAAATGTTTTCAAACTTTATTTTAAAATTTTAATAAGGGTTCTTAATTCACTTTTTTTATTTGTGTTATCAAATAAGAATTTTACTTGAGTAGGAATCCAATGAAAAATAACTAAATCTCATTAGCCATTATGCTACAGAGGCAACTGTTGGGTAAAGACGATTCCACGACTGAGGAATAGAAAAATGAGCTGAAGAGGGAAATGAAGGGGAAAAAAAACAATTCAACAATCGACAGAAATTATGGTATTTAAGTTTGAGAATTAGTGGTGGTTTTAAAGTTAAATCCTTTAAGAATTTTTTTTAAATAAGTATATGAAGTAAAACATTGTTTAAAAGAAATAATTTGTACAATGAGAAATGTTTTCAAATCTTGTGATTGAGATCTAAGAACTTATACCGTTAGTATGAATTCATTTTTATTATTTTCATTCATTCTTTTTAATTAGGATACTAAGACACAATAGAAGGAAACCATTTCATTGAAAGACAACATAAAATGAAACGATATTAGAAATCATTAATCCATGTCTATTGTAAGCAACGTTTTTGCGAATATGTATATTTCACAGTTAGGAGGAGCTCTTATTTATCAGCATGTGTTTTGTTAGAAATGTTAATTAAAATTTCATAATATAAATAAGTATTTATACAAACCTTTCTCTTACCATAATTTTGTCGTGTTTTAACTACAATAATACTAAACTGTAATTATACATTTAGGTACTTTGATTGGTGTGGCTTCATGTACAAGAGGAATTCAAGAGCAAATAGCAACAAACCTCTTACTTTTGAACAATGATCTAATGACAAGAGCGGTATGAGCAGGTATCCCCTCCTCCAATACCAAACTATAGGAATATACAAAGATCCGAGTTTTTTTAAAATACTCATGACCCATTATACTTACTAGTGTGATCACTTTATTTTCTATGACAACGAAGTAAATAAAATTAATTATTTCAATTTTAATTAATTAAACCAGATATGATTAGACATAACCACGCTATCCAAAATATTGATTGTATTGTGGTCAGATACACTTATTCATCAGAAGAACTTTGATTTTAAGCAGAAAACTGCGGAAATATTAAAAATAAAAGGAAGAGAACAATTTTGGTAATCCAAAAATCAATAAGAAATGGTGCAACAATAATTGAACAAGTTAATTCACTTTCTTACCATAAGAATAAAACCAATTAATATAATTTATAGATCATTTCGATTACCTACACTAACTAATCAGAAAAATTTCTGATACACCGGTTTTGCTTCTATCACTAATTTGTGCCATCGCTAGTCACTTAGTTCACAGAAGCAAGAGTCAACTGATAAAAACAAAAGTCAACTGATATATATATATATATATTATATATATATATATATATATATTTCTTTTAATTCAGATACAAATATATTGAATTACGTAAGTGGAACAAAACCCTCACAAGTTCGCAGCTAAAGAGTATATGAAAATTATACGAATTCTATAACCGGTGGGTCCGTAGCAGACGCTATTCCAACATCAATCTAATCTGTCTCCTCCCAGCCTGAATGCACGTCTAAACTTGTAGTTCAAATATTTCTATATCTTTCTATCAATATACATCTATTCTACTGCCACTGCATTAAATTCTTCGAAACTTTTAAATACTATCTCATCAATATTGTACACTATACTTCATGGTCATTCACAAAAGGAGGTTCTTAAATAAAATAAAGACGTATTAAAGCGCTACAGCAGGCCTTCTCTCTCCCCCACGGATGGTCCACCCGGTGTTCACCTGCCGCTCGCGGAAGTGGAAAATCTGAACAAAAAATAAACATTTAGTGTTCATAAACAGACCAAAGAATATTCACCCAGGAGTCGTTTTATCATATCTCATTACTATGGAAGTATCTCAGAACACTGACTTAAATACCGTCGCTACTTTTCTTCTATATTCTTGTTCAGAAATAATTATAATGTTGATATCAATTTAAAAAACGCATTGACCGTCTCGAGGGAATGAACGATACACAATGTATACCTAACCAACAAATCTGAAGAAGAATGTGGGTGCATATTACTAGACACTGGCAAGGAATACGAAGCATGGATCATGTTAAATAGCAGCAGTCAATCTATCTGTAGCAAGCCTAATATATTTGATCCAGAAGAGTATGAATCCAGACAAACCGATTGCTCGGTGTTATAGCACCAACAGTGTATTATAACTGCAGGACACAGTTTTTAAGATTACATTTCGTACAAATACACACACACACACACACACACACACACATATATATATATATGTGTGTGTGTGTGTGTGTGTTTAGCGATTTAGAAGGTTTTAATTAATTAGTTATAATGAGTCGAATTCAAGTTCTAACTTAATTGTTTATTCCACAATAACTGAGGGAGAGCATAACAGGATGATGAATGCAGCGCGGCTTCGACCACCGAGTCTAAAGCGAAAACGGCAAAAGAGCCAGAAGAACGGACAATTATGTATTGTATGCATTGGAGGAGATAAACAGCGCAGTATCTGCCTGCTTACACACAAAGCGAAAAGAAAGAGAACTTTTCATTGCGTTTCTTTTTATACAAGGAATTTTTTCATTTAGTTCACGTGGTCTAGGTGTAAGCATTCTTAGGGACTTTAACTGCACACAGAAAGTCTAGTAAGGATCATCCTTACAGTTATGAAATCGTTGGAACAGCTGACATTACAGATTTTAAGAGCGCATGATTACATAAATTAAAATTAAAAAGGAATGATATTAGGAAATAATAATGAACTTTATATTTTAAAGAGAGGGAATGGAAAAAATTAAATTATTAAATTACTATTTTGTGAAACTATTATAAATTCCGCCGGAACAAATCGCATTTAAAAGAGTACTGCAAAGGCTTTTGAAATGGGCAGACTCCCTTAAAAGGCAAATTAAAGAGAGATATGCGCGAGAACACGTTACAAGTTATTTTTAGAACATAAGTAATATCTTAGTTACAACATTTAATGAAGAACACAACTAGTAACAAATAATTTACAAGTCTTGATACATTGTTAAACATGAAGTTTTATTCACTTTTACTTAGCTCAAGTGTAACAAGCTAGATACCAAACTTCTCGACATGCATTCAGCTCTGATGCACATCTTCTTCTTTTGTTTGAATTTGATTACACGGGTAAAGTGAAAAGGTTGAGTATTTTTCTGCTTTCTCTTCGGGTGGCTAATTTGTACTACGGAAAAGACAACGTGATAACATTAATCTGTAGTGATTTTCACTGAATGAAAAAATCTTGAGGATAGCATATGTTGCCTTTTCTTGCATGTATCCTTATGTTCCCGTCATTCATTCGTACTTTGAGGCATGCGGAAACGGTATTTAAGAGTTTTTTGTCATAAGAGAAAATGTGTGTGAATTACACTAAAATAATTATTATTTCTCCATTTGGATGAAATTTTGTTATTCTAAAAGCATTTTAGTTTTATTGGTTATGAATGTAAACCAGTTCAGTAGAATTGGATATGAAAATGAGTCAAATATTACTTCAGAATATCTCCCAAACCAACATTTTATTTTTAACACATTACCTAACTAAATTTTTATATCAGTTGCTAGAAAACATTTCCTTTTAGCAAAGAAATAAATTTCAAAACAAATCGTCTAATAAAATCGGCAAATAAGAATTATATTATTTTTAAACTATTAATCAACACAAAATAATTACAAATGGTTTCCATTTTAAATTAAACTGATTTCCAAGAAAAAAAAGATAGAGTTAAATTTCCTCTCCGCAATGGTGATATTAAATGTAATCCTTGAGATGATCAGGGAATTTAACATATCCACCAGACTTTGTTATTTGTAAATTTTTACTTTCACAGTCCACTGTTGATTTTATACTTGTAGCTTCATCTTTGATGAAAAATGCAGGTTTTAAGCCATTAATAGAAATTCTCTTAATTAAACCATTGACACCAGCTTCAAAGTATTTAATCCTTTAGGGTTTAATGGCATAAGGACCAAGGTAGGTAGACTGCAAAGACGATGCAGATGCATTATTAAAAATGAAGATATGGGAACAATTGGACAATCCTGAAGCTACGAATACTTTACTTCCACGTGTAGTGATTGGATGTGGTTTAAAATCACGAATTGCAGTTAGGAGATGACAAGAAATTTTGAATGTTTCATTTCATTAGATTTCGAAAAATATTCTCTCGACAATTTTAGTGGTAAACCAAACACCAGATCTGCTAATGAACAACCTAAAACCTGCTTTAAAGCAGAGCGAAAGCCAAGTAAAGCAAGTAGTAAGTTTTCAACCTACGTCAATGATGAGAACATTTGAGAGACGCTTTAATGAAACGATGTTGTCGCTCACTTAGTTCATTAGACTGAGGTTGATATGCAATAATAGAGTTTGCTTTAAATCCAAAATATTTTGTAAAGGTTTTGAAAAGTTGACTTTCAAATTGTATTCCTTGATTTGTCGTAATTTTTGCTGGAATTACAAATCTCGAAATCCATGTGGAAATTAGAGCTTTTGCTATCGTTTCTTCAGTTTGGTCTTGTAATGGGATAGCTTCAATCGAACAAGTAAATCTATCAATCACAGTGTGGAGATATCTATGACCTTGACATGTAGGTAATGTTCCCACAATGTCCACATTTAGGTGATTGAATCTTTTATTAAGTACAGAGATTTTCTCTGAAGCAGAACGTGTGTGCCTACCGGATTTTCGATTGTTGACATGCAATTTATGCTCGAATCCCCTGTTTTCAGTCTATCTTAATATTCGGCCAAATGTGTTTATCTCTTACAAGTTTTATAGTTGCTCTTATGCCTGGATGTGAAAATTGATGACAAGCTTCAAAAGTAGTTTTTCGGAATCCAAAAGAATGTAAGATTTGATTTTTTTCAATAGATGCATCACAATATATTTCTTTTGGGGGATTCAAAAGTTTCAGTTTTAGAATTTTTAGATTTGGATTTCCTTTAAGAAGAATAAGATCATCATCTTCTTGGGTATGAGCAAAGCTGTCATAGTTCAGAGGCGAGGGGAAATTAACAATGCAAATTCTAGATATATCAGTGACTTTGTTGTCTCTACAAGAAATAAATTGAATATTTGTTGAGTACTGGGCAATTAAATCTAGGTAACTAAACTGTTGTGGATTTCCTTTTGCTAAATCTTGCTGGAAAGCATTGTTAGCGCTTTGTGATCTGTGAAAATCATAAAAGGGCACTCTTCTAAAATGTATTTATAATGTTTGACTGCTAAATAAATGGGAAGATGTTCTTTGTCATATGCACTATGTTTTCTTTGGGATCCTGTTAATGATTCAGAAACGAAACTAAGTGGTTGTTTAAGTCCGTTCATTTCTTGTTGAAGTACAGCTGCCTCTGCTGTATCTAATGCATTTGTTACTAATGATAGGTTTGCATCAGGAACAGGTTGTGTTAAAAATGTAACTTTGCATAAAGCATCTTTAAGAACTGTGAATAATGTTTTTGTTTCTTCTGTCGAAAAAGAGGTTTAGTACTGTTCCTTTTGTGACCTTCTAGCATTTCTGTATGTGGCTGCTGAATTTTCGTACAATTTCGAATGAATCGGTTGTTGAAATTAACCATTCCCAAGAATCGACGCAAGCTGGTAGGAGATTTGGGCTCAGGGAAATTTTTCATTACTTTAACCTTCTCTGGTACTGATTTCATTCCATTAGAAGTAATTTCGTAATCCAAGAAAGTTACTTTAAAGACACCCAACTCACACTTGGAAGGGTTGATGCTAAGTCCATATTCATCGAGTCTCTGAAACAATATTCGTAAGTGTTTTTATGTGCATCCTCATCTGGGGAAGAGATAAAAATATCATCCAAGTAATAAAATAAAAATTTTAAGCCAGATAGTACTGTGTTCATGAATCTCTGAAAGTTTTGAACTGCATTTTGTATACCAAATGTCATGTAAGGAAATTCAAAAAGTCCAAACGGTGTTATTGCAGTTTTTGGAATATCTTCTTCATGAACCGGATTTGCTGAAATGCTCTGATTAAATCTACAAAAGAAAATATTTTAACATCATGTAATATATGTGTGTAATCTGTAAGATAAAGTATTAAATATATGTCGAGAATTATCATATTATTTAAAGCTCTGTAGTCCCTGCATGGCCTCCAGTCTCTAGACTTATTCAAAACAAGATGTAAAGGAATAGCCCAAGCCCTTTCTGATGGTCTGCAGAGTCCTTGCAACGTAATTCTTTCTTAGATGCTTTCATTTTCTCAATGGACTAAATTCATATGACGTCACGATCACATGATAACTTGACCACGTGATACTCACTAATGTAAACTAATCTTGTATTCGCTTGTTTTGCTCTGCGTTTGTGAAATGTGTTAGACTTCATAAGCTTAAATAACTTACATCTTACTAAACGTACTATTTTTTAGTTGAATGAGGAAATATCACAAAACATTTTTTTATGCATTTTTTACCCTAAATAAAAGCAAAAATCTATATTTTGTATTGCTTTAGTATAAAGATATTAAATCGGTCTTCTATCAACAAGATGAAATTATGGCTGCAAATTTATTTGGTTTACATACAGACAATTTGGTATAGTTATGAAAACCTCCTTATTTAACTGTGATTCGCTAGTATTTTTAAAAAAGCATTTTTACTGCTCTTCTTTAACATTTAATTTAATGACATTATTTGAGGAATGTTTGTAGATTTTTAATATGTTAGTACTTTTTTTAAGCATTTGTTTAAATTTGTGGTATTGAAAAGTACACACGTTGTGTGGAATTTCATTTTGTGGTGTATTTGTTTTTTTTTAATGTAATACTTAAAAGAGAATTATTTGAAATAAAATTTGATGCTTGAATATTCTTTCTTTCAGTGAAAATGCTGTCTTGTTTCAAAATTTATCTTCCACATACAACGCCATCTTTTTTTCCATTTCTGGAAGCGTTGGGTTTGAAATACCCTCTTTTGGCGCCATCTTGGCTCAATTTCAAAAATTTCACCTAGTGACCCTTGTAAAATAGGAATTTACCCAAATTTTAAGAAATTGTAATTCAAGGTACATAATTACACCTGTTTAAATCATCAATCATTATATAACTGTTACAGCCTATTTATGTAACTTGATTTAAAAAAAATAGTTTATTCCGAATTAAATCCAATGTTGCTTTATTTTTTTAAACAAGATCAGTCTGATAAATAAAAAGTCTTACATGAAAGATACCATAATTCAGAAAAGGTTTAATTAAACTTCAACAATCCACATTTATTATTCAAATGGCTTAGGATAATTACAATACTAGAATAATTATTGAGGCCTTTATTTTTAACATGTTAATATCAACCGATGATTTGTTAATACATTACCATTCTTATAAATGAAATAATTTGAAATATAAAATAAGCTTAGTCTTAATAAAAAGGTGAAAATAACTCACTGGCCATTAACAGTTCAAAAATATATCTTTTTAAAGCAGAAAATAATTTAAAGCTTATATCATAAGTATACAATCAAACGCCAGAAGCAATAGGCTTAGCTGACCGAACGACATTTTAAAAGCACAATTAAATGACTATAAGACTATATATACATATAAATAACTAAATAATGTAAGAAATATATGATAATATTAAATATATTAATCGAAACAAAGGGGATATACAACGTATGTGCAACTAGTATATAAGGAAATCCTATGTAAACACAGACCAAGCCTATTTGTTTATGATTTTATAAATTTAGTCCATTGAAATTTTACTGCAGGGTAGCCTTTAGTTTCAATAAAAAGATCTACATTATGATTAATTATCTTTGTATTGACAATATTTGGTCGTAAAAGGTTTGAGAAATCAAAAAGGATGGCTTTATACCAATTTGGTTAAATGCGTGAAATTTGTGATTTTATTTCAACACGAGGTGAGCTCTTTGTAGTCAGTGATGTTTTCCCATGGATAAGACAATGATTTTTAGAATCTATAAGCAGTTTGAAATGGCTCAAGAAATCAGTTCCTATTATTGGTCTATTCACATCACCAATTACAAATATCCAGTTGAAAGTCCTTCGCAAACCAATATTTAGATGTAATAATTTCTGATCGCAAGTTTCTATTCTTGTACCCTTTGCTGCTATGAATTCAAGTTTGTTGGAATTTCTTTTTTCTGTGTGAGTAGAAGGGATAACTGAAATATCAGCACCGCAATCTATGAGAAATAATGCTGGTGATTCTTTATCAGAAATAAATAGGCGACTTAGTTCCATTCCTTGACTCTCCATCGGCTTCGAGAGCTGTGGAGTTAGTTTGAAGTCTCCGAGTCTTCTGGTTTAATTTTTAATGTCATCTTGCATGGTTGTAAGCATGTAAAAACTTTATCGCTAAATTCTTATGATAATAACAGATAATATTACTATTCGAAAAATCGGGTCTTCCTTGTTCTCTTGAACGATATCTTAACTTATGGTGATATGTTTGTCGAGGTTGCCGTTTCAATTTCAAAACTTGTAAGGAGAGTTCAGAAATCTGAGTCCTCGCAATTTTTCTGAAGTGAAATTATTTAAAGCATTTTCAACCAAACTTGTATTATATGTCGGAGGATTTAATTCCCATGTTTTGTCTGCAATAACAGGATTTTTTTTAAAAAATCATCATCACACAGAGACAATACTTCGCTTATTAAATAGTAGACATTACAGCCACACAGTTTTCAAAAAATATTCACTTACTTTCTTGTCCGAAAGATTACGCATTTCACAAAGTAGTTGAGAAAGTTTTTTGTCACCCAGATCTATATCTGTTAGGAGCTTTTGAGTTCGCGGAACGGACTATAGGCGAAAACAGATATCTGACGATTTTTTAAGTAGTCATATTTGTTATTAGCTGGTGTATTTATCACAATATTTGAAATTCGGAAAGAATTTCAGCTTCCATCGTACTTATAATGGTATTATATTTAGATCGATTATAATCTTATTATTTCCGAACTGTGCTTCGATCTGCAAGAACCATATTCCAGGATCTGGTTTCCAATATAGTGGCACTTTAACACTAACTTTTACAATGGAATCGGTAACTTTCATCATTTTTAAATACAAATTTCGTATCTTCAGAATTATTCTCCGTTATGTCAGGTCCGGGATCACCATTTTACTTTTATTTGAGGAGAATTAAGTCAGTTCAGTAGAATTGGTTGTAAAAATGAGTCAAATATTACTTCAGAATATCTTCCAAACCAACATTTTATTTTTTTTAATACATTAACTAACTAAGTTTTTATATTTGTTGCCAGAAAACATTTTCCATTAGTAAAAAAATAAATTTCAAAACAAATCGTCTGATACAAAGTTAATATTTGACAAATAAGAATTATATTATTTTTAAATTATTAATCAAAACAAAACAATCACAAATGATTTCCATTTTAAATTAAATCGATTGCCAAAAAAAAAAGGTAGAGTTAAATTTCCTCTACAACTTCTACACATCAGCTCAAGTAATCTTAATATAAAATCCATTTTAAGGCCACATAATTCAAGGCACAAAGTATTAAGAATTTGTGTAAAAGGATATAAAATGTGAATTTATTAATTATAGTGAATCTTATTCTAAAAATAAATCATTAATACGTACAATATATTTGTGTCTTTTTAACGCAGAATGATTTGTAAAATATTAACTAATTACATTATTAAGATATTTGTCAATTTAATTATATCGGGTTCAGATTCATGAAAATAGTTTCAAAATTAATATCTTGGAGACAAATAAATAACTTATTGTCTTGTACTAGCAGAGTACTTTTACAAAAGTAACATCGACGATTATTAAATTAAGATTCACTAATTTTGATAATAAGGTTACCAATGATATGATGAAAGCTGCTTTTGAATAATTCTGCTAAAACTAATGTTTAACAATTTCTAATAATGCGATTAATTTATTAAAATGAACTACACGAGAGGATATGTTAAACCTTAATTATTACTATGAAATAACTGAGAAATATGGATAAAGTTTATTCTGCATATTAATTGACTATTATGTATATATTATTGTGAATTACAGCTGTTAATGTTCACTAGTATGGTTTCACGAATCTATAGATTGAAATTACCCGTAATAAGGAGATCGATCTGCTGAATTCTATAATAGCATTTCAATGAGTAATTCCTTAAATACAGATAAGTTATTCGTTATTTTACGTTTATTATGTTAAATAATGTTGAAAAAATGCATGAAGTTAGATAATTGCTTAATTAACTATTATAATAAGTTTGAAAAATTCACATCAAAAATGAACTTATAAGATAAGAGTAAGAGGTGTTAAAACCATTAATTTTAAATTCTATGAATTTAAATAGTAAGTAATTTAATTTGAAAAATACATTTCGAAATTCCTTCGATGAAGAAGTTTCGTCTTTTTACCAACCGTCATTAGAAATGAAATACAAGCGACAAGGCTAGTGAAACAGGAATATTGATTATACAGATAAAACTTTTTGAAAATTATTGTTTTACATTAATTTTTATTTAAATGATATTTTCCCTTTTTCGTATTAAATATTAACACATAAAGAGAAAAAAAAACTGTTGATTGTAAGAATTTTTTTGGAAACTGAACAATGTTTAAAATTTAATATTATCACAAATCTAATTTAAGAAAGTTATGAAAACAAGCGGATATTTTACAAAAGGTTTACCAGCATGTCTTAATTATAAGGAGGGTTGTTTAAAAAGCAAGAGCCCGTGGTAAAAATCAGAAATAGAACTGGAGTAACTCACACATACACACTGTAGAACTTTTATACTGAATGTTTCTTTCCTCAGAAGTCTATGAATGTGACGCTCTTTCTATCCTAAAAAATCCACTTTTAACTTTCTCGTTAACTGAAACCACGTCCATCTATTATGAGCAAATTCACCCGAATCAATTCAATGTGTATATAATTGTTTGTTTTTTCCGGTGTATCCTAATAAATTCAGGTCTCTTCAATAGTAACAACTTGAAGCAAAAACACAACAACAACTTGACGTATTATCAATCAAGTCTTATCGATGAATGTCTTTTGGCGCTATTTATTGAAAAGTAGCACAAAATTCTAACACCAGTTTGCTTTAGTAACACCATCAGTTGTAAAATTAATACTTTTTAAGATTTATTTGTATTATTTAAGAAAATATACTAACATCATATCCCTACTACATTGATAGTCTAGATAAACTAAGACAACCGTAATAATTTAAATACATAATATTAATTGAAGATTTCCTAACACAATAGATAGTTACTATAAACCACAAAATAGTCACTAGTGCATACAAAAATGTTATAATAATGCGTACATGTGTATTATTAATGTTAAAACCCAACTGAATGAATGAAGGAATCTTTTGAACAAAAGTTTTATTTGATTTGCACAGAGATATAATGATTTTCAAGAGTAAGCCCAAGTAACCTATCCCAAATAAAGTGTACTAATTATCTTCGCTTAATTGTGATTCGTGTTATCTTTCACGGTATCTGAAAGAAAGAAAAAAGAAAATGAATTATGACTTTGCTAAATAGGAATTTTAATACCTAAATAATTCTCTGATATCTATATAAGTCCTCGGATACTTCCGTTATACATTCTAGCCAACAAGAAATTCCTGATAGAGATTGAGAGAATATTCACTGTTTTAAGAATTATTTGAAACGAAAGAGTTTAACGTATTTTCAACCGTGAATATAATGCACAGTTACTATGCAAATGGGTATGATTATTAAGGAATGTAAATGCCAGAGTTTTAGATCTAATGTGCTCCCCACGGTAGATGGATGGCTGAAAATATCCTGAATTATGCAGATGGAGGAACATTTGGAGAAAATACGTTTCGAATCATTTTGTGTAGCCATAAATATTAAAGCCATGCCGGCTATAAGTTGAGAGAAGTATTCCACGAATTTTAACTTACATGTACAAGCATTGAAACAAATAAAATATTTCTGAGTTATATATATATATATATATAATGGTAATGGTAATTAAATAATTGAAATAGCTAATTAAAATTATTATGAAAGCAAGAACTAAAACACATTAATTTTTTTCAAAAACTACAAAGAAAACTAATAAATAATGGCTTTAGATTTCAGAAAAAGTTCCAAAAAGAAGGAAAATTTTTAAGTCCAAAAATTTGAACAAAAGGAAAGTAAAGAGTGATATAACAAAACAATTTAAAAAGAGGACAAATATCTAGAAGAGAACCTAACAAATACATGTAGAAAGAAGATAATATTTAAATCGGGAATAAGCACATGAAAAACAATGAATACAGATTTGAGAAGTTTTCATTGAATGAAAAGTTTGACAGTTTTTAAGTCAACAGGAAAGTGATGTATAACATTTATAAACTCTGAATCTCGTTTTTAACAGATAAGCAGGTTAAAAATATTTCATAGGCCCAACAATTCATACAGAAAATTTTTGTTAACCAATATGGGAATTCCGTAAGTTAGAAAAAAAAAACCAAAGGAAAAAAAAAAACAAGATGCAACAAGCCACTTTGAAATATAATAAAATCAAGTAAGTATATATATATATATATATAGTATATTAAATATATAGGGGCGAATCAAAAGAGTTTTTTAAACCAATTGCACTAAAAATAAATTTGAAAACCCTTTGTGGGGTATTCTGTGTTCTTTTATTGAACAGGAATTCTTCGGCAATCAAATTTGCCGTATTGTGGACCGTCTTTCATAATTTCAAAGCTCCTATTTATTCCGACAGTTTATCGTCAAAATTGCTACTGCAGAATACCAGAAATAAATCGGCCTTTATTTATATCATTAAAAAAGAATTAGCAAATTTTTTCTTATTTTTACAACTTATACTATGTGTTGTATTCGAGCCAACATTGGAAATTATTGAAACGAAACTGCAAATTCATTTGCAAAACTCGCTGTCATTGATGGTATGGGAATGAATGTCCCTGATGGTATGGGATGAATGTCCCTGATGGTGTGGGAAGGAATGTCCTATTGTTAAGATTTTAAAAAGTAAGCTTCTCTCTTTCTGACTGTGAATTCTGATGATCAACTTGTTATACCGGTATTCGTGTAGAAAACTAATTTGGATTTTTATTCTTATTCAGGTTTTATTAATCACTTCTTCTTTTGATTCTTTCGTTTGTTGTTTAACACTAGAAAGACGGGAAATTTTTTTTATACTAAAAAGATGAAGGATTGTAAAAATGACAGGTAGAAAAAAAATAAAAAGTAAAATATATTAAACACACTTTTAAATATAAATGTTTCAAAACAAGAAGTAGTATTTTTTTTTATAATTTATTTAATTTATTTCTGAGTAACTATGTTTATTGAAGTCAAAAAGTATATTATTTTAAAGAAGAAATTACTTACATATAAAAAAAATCTTACGAAATGAAATTTTTTTTCAAAACTCAAGCACGTCAGGAAATAAAAATCACTTTGAAATGTGGTATACATATTTTTTGTTTTGTTTGTTGACTTAAAAATATAAAGGATATAATGACCTCTTTGTTTACCTGTAGTAGATGGCTGAATAAGTGAAATATCATTCAACACAACTGTTACATTCAACTCAAATTATACATTTTACAGCTACACTGTATGTACTACATACATATAGATTACATTTGTACCATGTGTGTGCAGTCCTGATTTTATTACACAGCCCGATTGGGCATTGGGTATGATCTGAGTTCGATATCTCAGCAGAAATTTGAGAAATTGTGAGTGGGGAGGCTTTGATTATTTTATGATTCTGTCGAAGTTCTTTAGAAAGTTGAAGCAAAAATAATCTCTTTTAGATATTGTACTTTTTGTAGCTTCTTTGTACACAATCTATGTATTTGTACACAATCCATGTGTATGACAAATCCAGAATATTGTAAATGACAAATACTGAATAGTTACATGCCATTTGGGTCAAGAATGTCTATACCATACTTTGTAGAATTATAGAACGCAAAAGTTTCTTGCATTTTCTATTCATTATTTACTATGCTAATAGTTTGGCGTAGAGTGCTTAGGACATAAACATTCTTGTTCTTCTTACATTGATACAGTTAAGGTGGAATCATTGTATTTATAACACGATGTAGAATAAAGTGGTTTTGAATATTTTGCGGCATCTAGAATTCCCCGCCTTGATTGCTTTATTGTTTCGACAATGATGTTATATTTCGTCTTCAATTTCTCAGCAAGGGAAATAAAATAAATTATCGGTAGGGACTTTCTTGCCTATGTTCTAGAATGGTTCCATCAGACGTAAAGCGACATAACCTGAAAGTGATAGGTTGTCCCGTCTGGATAATCTTTATCAAATATTGATTGACGTTTGTCGTGTATTTTGGCTCTACATCTGCTACAATCCAAAATTTAATGCCAAATTTATCAGGCTTACTTGGTATGCATTTTAATAATGGGCATCTAATTTTAGATGGAAATAATTGCTCACCGGCTTTTATTTATTTTTTTTTGGTTCGCAGCAAGAAATCCAGTTTTCAACAAATCAATCCAAAACAGAAGATGTTAAAGCCTATTTGTCGCCTTGCAATCTTTGAGATTTTGCATATTTTCTATTAAATCTCATAAAACTGTCCCGTGGCATAGTATCAGGGGAAAATGAAGCCCCCAACTTCTTATTCTATAAATTATTGAAATTATGCTCCTCGGGCGTGCAAAAGATCAAAAAAGGCATCTAAATCATCCATTGACATCGATCAGTTTTAATTTTGAAGTCGCTTTTTAGCTTCTGTTTCAGTACATTCTAGTATTATTTCCCCCATAAAATTACAACCAATAGCTGAAAATTTTTTCTAAGTGTCTCTTTCCAAATGAAGACACTCCACCTGACCTCGATAGTATATTTTGGCTTTGAAAGCGTTCAGATTTACTTGTCTCTGTATTGTGCCTCCTCGTGCAACTTCATTACTTGATGTAGGTCCCGCATCAGAAACATTCAGTAATGTAGCATTATTTTTAGTCTTCCTTCTTTCTTTTATTTTTTAGAAGTAAGAAGAAGACTTTTACGATGAGCTATGTTCCACTGAATATCGAATACTATTCATATAATACTATTCGCTCGTTATCCTATATCATTTCTCTTTAGAGCGCTATTCACGTGATTGAACTAAAAGGTATTTCACTTGAAAGCATCTGTTTAGCATTTCACATAAAAACGTACATCATATGGAAAAAAGGGGGAAGGGCTCTCTTCTTTTAGTTCAAATAATAACTTTTGATGTAGAATGTAGTTCCTATTAGGTTTTACTGTGAAAATGAATGTAGGCAGTTTTGTTTATAGATGACAACATTGTAGGAAAAATCAAAACATGTATTTAAATCAAAACAGCACAGCACAGTACAAACATTAAACACTCTTTTTCGCCATCATCTTTTCCAAAACACAACCGTTACCGGTTTTTCCTCTCTTACTTCTGTTGCCACTCTCCAACAGAGAAACTTACCTCTCGTGGAGTTTGATCATGACGCAACATAGAAGATAAGGTTTCTCTTCTTTTGGTTCAAATAATAACTTTTGATGTAACCAAATATTTATTATTCATTACATATTTCGATTTTATTATGGCTTTGTGATTTGCGTTATCGATTTCTTCTAGCTTTCCATGCTACCGTCAAAATGACAGCTTTTTATCGTTTTGTAACCAATGGTTATTTTATTTTTGTAATAACTACTAGATGGCGCCACCAGAACAGAGGATCTGTACGGTTTCCCTCTAGTGGGAAACTGGTAGTTGAGTCAATGCTGCGGGGAAAGCTGGTGTGACCATCGCGCGGGAATTTTTCCCCAATGTTATTTCTCCCTTTATAAAATATACATCTTTGAACTGTGAAAAAATGAACTGTATAGATATGGCTGTTGCATAAATGTATATAACCCTGAGGTGAACTAATTTCATGGAATGATCGACGAATTCATCTCACGAGTTATGGTTTTAGTTATACGACAAACTTTCTTCCCCTCTTTACGGCAGAATAAAATTTCGTGCATGTGTGGGCATGTTTCACGTAAAATTATTAAAAGTCATAAAATTTTAGAAGTCTGGGAACAAAATTCAAAACTAGCACCTAATACAAATTACAAAACCGTCAAAATGACAGGAGCCGCCTTTCTAGAGTTAAATCGTATCAGTTTGAAAAATACAATTTTAAGTTTCTGTGTCTGTGTTGAAGATGCTGAACACTAAGTTGTCTCTTGTCCTCATAACCGAAAGTTTTTACTTAAATGGTCCAGATGCTGAAGCTAAACCTATTTGACTGAAGTCCGTGTGGGAAAATCGTAATTTCCTTTTCAAGCTTAAATCCTATATTTTTACGAATCGCAAAATTAACCAAAAATTTGATAATTTTTTTAATATTTGATTACATTTCTAAATTTTTAATTTTCCTTATTTTGTGCTTATAATTTTACACCTTATTAAAATGAATATATTTTAACAAGTGTTGTATTTCTGATTTTTCAATTTTCCTTTTTGTGCGTATTCCTCGTACTAACACTGCAGCCGGCCATCGCCAAGTAGAGTAGCGACAACTATTATTTCGGGGAACTTAACCCTCACGGGCTTCTATCCCCTGTGAAATGGCTTAAAAATGATTGGTGAACTGAACCTTGGTTTTTCACTTGCCCAGAAGTTAATGAATTATTATGGAAGTTATTTTTTAAAAATTGCAATAGTTTGATGAAAAAAGAGTATTATAGGGAATTTAAAAAGTTTAAAAAGTTATTGCAGAAAGTAAAGTTATCACAAAGTAAAAATATAATGGATGATCAAATTTAATTGCAGAATGGAGAATTAATTGTAATATTGCAGCAGAAGTCTATTGAATTCCTGCTTGCTTGCTCGGTCTGGTCGCAGTAAGAGAGTGGGTTGTGATTGGTCGGTGGCGCGGTGAGCTGTTTGACGGTATCCGTTGTCAACAGGAAATCGTGACGTCAGTGGAAAACTGATCGATGTGCAAATCAAAAAGGAAATAGATAGAAAAAAGGAAGTATTATAATTGTAACTTCACACTCTGTAAACACATTGTTAGTTTTAATTTTCTTTGGAATTTCAAAATTATGTAATACTTTTCTCCTTTATTCCAACATGTAATGTAATATCTGACCCTTTATTGTTGGAAAAAAATTCTTTTTTCTCATAAATGCTGACTTCGGAGTGATTGTCTACCGGAGCGCTAATTTGTAAATCAAAACCTTTTGGGTGAGCTCATTCTCCTTGGGTATTCTGAACAGGAGTTCTAATAATTGAATAATTTCTTGATTTTACAAAAAATACTAATTCATTCCAATCGGGAGAGCTTAGTGTTTTATTTTTTTCTAGATTATGTACCGAAGAAGTATTTGAGCCCTGCCCACAGCTTAATACATGTTAATTTATCAAAACACATTCTTTCCTTCTCACTAACAATTCATCCAGTTGTATATGTTTCGGCAAAGCGCTCAGAAGTGCCACCTGATGTAATGACCGATCAATGGGTTTTGTGAATTAAATACAAAAATAATTTTGTTCCTTTCCGCATTGAATATATTTTTGACATTTTCTATCATTCACGTTTGATTGTAAGGAAGTACATGCTTACACATTTATTATTAAACAAATAAATATATATTTAATAGAGGCTGGTATTTAAAATCAACAAACCTTCTATTTTTTCTGACATTACATGTGAACAAAATCCTTCCAATTTTTTTTATATTTGCATAACTTTTTTCTAAAGGGATGACTCGCAAACGATATTTAACGTGCGCTTAGAGATAGAAAAATTACCTTGACTCCTTTTGAGTTAAAAGGCAACTGCATTACGAAAATCTAAAAATTTTGTTATTCATAATGAATATAAAGTCACATTTTGTTTCTAGTGAAATATTTAAGCTCAGACTTGATGTTGAGAAATGATCAGCAACACTTAGGTAATTTATTTCTCTGATAAGCTTATTTTCTCGGTAGAAAAATATTGAATTTCTTAACATTTCCTTACATTCTAAATTTGACTTCGAATAGTATTTTCGAATATTTAAATTTTGAAAGCTTACAAATATTTTTTTTGAAAGTATATTCTCGTGACACACATTCCCTTCTAAATCCTTCTATAATATAACTTTATTCGCCCTTGTAGTTTTAAAATCACTTAAATGCTTAAATTCATACTAATATTTCAAGTATTTTGTATGAGAAACTACGTATATTTTCAAGCTGACTTTGCTGACTGAGAAGACATATCCTCTTGATTACCAAGACAACGGCAAATACATTTTCTCAAAAATTGAAACTCGGTAGACAGACTACGTAGACGTATATTTACAACGTTTTTCTGTTGGTGTATGGGAGTGTGTGTGTGTCATCAAATTTTCGATCGTTAATTTAACCAACTTCCCATTCAGCTAGAGCTCTGAAACTTTGGGAATCGTTCTTACTCGCCTAATAATGCAATATTTAAACATTTGCGATAATTTTTAACTCATATTTCAATATATTTTTTTAATATCGTAGTTTGTGTATTAACGTGGCGCCATCTATGGAAGATATATTGAATTACTCAGAGATAGTGAACTTAAAGACGAAAGACATATGAGGTTTTTTACAAAGTCTAAACTAAGACTTCAATATTTTTTTTTAATAATCTTTGCCACCATTTAAAAACGTTGTTTTAAAAAACTTTGGTTTTTATCTCGAATTAATTTCTATCTGACTTTGCTGACAGAAAGACGCATATCCTCTTGATTATCAAGACCATGGTGAACATTCTCTCCCGAATTTAAAAACCAATTAGACATAATAAGTAGATAGACTAAGTGGGCGCGTATTTCTTAGGTGAATTTGCTGAGAGGGAAGACATATCCTAATGATTATCAAAGCAGTGTTGAGATAATACTCTTCCCAGAGAATAAAAACTAACTATACAGACAAGTAAACGAATATTTTCTAGCTGACTTTGTTAAAAGAGAATAAATACTCTCTTAGTTATCCAGACAACCGTGAATATTTCCCCAGTTATAGAAGCTAAGTAGACATGTTTTGAATTTTCAAATTCTCAAAATTTCCTCTCTATTTTAATTCGAAGTTAGTACGAAAAAAAAAAAAAAAAATAGTACATCATTTGTATCTATCTGTTCCCATGGTACCTAGATTTTCAACATGGAAGACTTGAAAAATAACGAACTTATGGATATTTTTAAAAGAAACAATTCCATGTAAATCATTTTCAAAGAGAAAAAACACTGAAACTTATATTATTTCCTTGAAAAGAATTATCTTATTACAAGAACTTACTTAATTTAATAGATTAAACGATTTTTGTGATACGATGGGCTTCATACTCATGAATTTCTTACGAAAAGTTAAAATGATCAACGGATAATAATACTAAAGTGAGATAACCAAATTCACATTCCTAAGACCCAATGACATAACTAGAAATAAGGAAGGGTTCTCCAATTCAATTCAATCTAAAAATTAACTAATTTATTTATTTTCAGGGAAAAAATAATGTTTAAGTGGAGAACAGTATTTCGAATATTAATTTCTTTTCAGTAAAAGTAAAAAAAAATCAGCGTAAAAAGTTTCGGTTTTAAAATTACATTATACAACAATTCTTTTAGGGAATTACAACTCCCACATTCTCTCCTGCTGTAACTACTAAAACTCTAGTTTCCATTCCTAACATGGTTACGTTTTGAGCGATCCTCGTACTTGTGCTCTTCTGAAGATCTTCGTACTCAAAGAGAAACACCTTAGTATATGCACAACATTTTGCTATTGATTCTTGTCTGAATTTACTATGGTTAAAATAAGAAATAAATATTCTGGAAAAAAGTAAAATATTTACCTGCCAAACCCATCTAGAAAATTTTTGAAGCATTAAAGATGCATATTAAACAGTAAATATCTTCTTTAAAAAATTAACGACACAAATCTGTATAGTTTCGGAATGTTATCATTAGTGAAACATTAAAAAAAAATACTTTTAAAAGAATTTTTATGCATTGAAGTGCATTCAAAATATTTTAAACCTTAAGTTTTAACTAGTTAATTCTTTTTGAATTGTATCGTTATTTTAAACGTGTTTTCATAACTATACGTTTTTCTAAATTGATTTGATTTTTTCTATGTTTATTTTAAATTTCAGAAAGCAAATTAATCTTCATTTAATGGATCTATAATTTATTTCATGATAATATCGATAAGTTTAAATTGTGATTCCTTATTTTTTGTTATTACTGAATTGATAAATTAGTTCAGCTTATAACTTTTACACATATGAAGAATTTTTTCTCCTATAAGCAAAAAAGCCATTTTACTCGTATCTGATTCGATATAATCAACCCATTTCACTAATATGATGGGAATAAAAAATAAATTTAGTGTTTGGGTTTGGTCCACATTTCAAATAATACTTGATGAACATCGTTGGCCTCGATGATAGAAAGCATTTTTCTTTACCAGATATCCAGATATGTTTCTCGCTTCAAAAATGCTCAAAAAGAATAAATAATTAATCCTCCTTTCATCTGTCTATAATGAGACCAAAGATAACGTTATATTATGATGAAATTAATGTTCGAGAAGATATTACTGCTAAAATAGTGGCTGTGAATACTCGTTGTTACGAAATCCAAGATGAAGCTTTCCTGTTGCATTTCTCATATAAAGGAAGGAGGGGGTACAAAGTCAACCAATTTCATCAGCCAACCAAGGAAAGCTTAAGCAATTACTTCTTAACCCTGGTGATTGATTTAAGGACCATTTTGGAGACTTTTCTATGTTTATAAATCTTTCTAACGATAAAAACTAGGCATACAAAAGGCACCTTACTCTAAAGGAACTCAGAAACCAACTAATCAAACCTCACAGGCATAGTGGGACGAAAAGAAATGTACCAGACAAAACTAAAGCTATTCGAAAATATTTGTTATGACCTAGAATAAATATAAGTCCAACTGTGGGTGTAATAAATCCATGCAACTAAAACGCAACTTTTCTTTTATAGGATAGAAAATTTGAAAACATACCAAATTAATAATTTATAATTTAATGTTTCCATTATTCCACCGAAAGAATAATTGTTGAAATAAGAGAGACACAGTTTTAAGTAACGTTTTTCTAATATCTTTCATTGAGTGGTTGTAATAATTAAGCTCTTTTCTACATTTCAGAAATCAACTGAATCAATTTTCATCCCTTTTTTCATTCGACCTGAAAAAATGTCATCTGATATTTTTTTTCACGTGATTATAAAAAAAAAAACCACTCTGACACCAAAAAAAGTCAGAATGCTATTTAACACAAGAGGCTTTATCAAGTTATTAATGCTTCATATTAAATTTATAAGTAATATGTTAGTAAAGTTAAATGAATAGCAATAAATATTAGAATTGCAAGATATATTGAAAAAATAACCATCCTTTTAAATTGGTCTAATTTTCACTGGTTCTCTCTCGCCATTTTTGCTATGATATTATTTAATGGAATACTTATATTTTTACTCTGATGATTCTTATAAACTGCATTCTGAACATCTTTACATTTGCATCAAACGATCATCTGTATCAAACAAAAATATAATCTACAGCAACGATAATTTTGTAACTGTGTAATCTATATCCTTCTCTATATAACTGTACAGTTTTCTTAATATGTAATTAAATAGTAAATAAACTCAAAACTATAATTGAAGATACGTAACAGCAGGACAAAACACTTTATTATCTATCAAGAATACGTTAGGTCATTCTCTCTCTAATCCCCCTTTATTCATTTAATCCTAGTTTACGTTCAAAGAATAACGTCTTAGCTAACCAAATCCCACTTTCCAATTCAGGCTTTTCCATAGCAGATTCAACTCCTACTATTCTGATCATGGGTCACTTTCAGTGGATAATATCTATGAGCTTATTGTTATCCTATATCTCTCTTTTCTTTCCTTTCAATTCTATTTCGTTTAAGTACCACTATCTCTAATTAAATTTTCTACACTTCTTAGTTTTATCTAATATACCTAATTATGTTCGATGTTGGGAGGAGTTGTAATTGTATGTGATTCAAATTATCAAAAAGTCCCTAATGTTATTGAAGAGAAAATCGCGAATAGCCCAAAGTAATAACTATCGTAAACAGTTATCCCACGCTTAAAATTAATATCACTTGCGTTTAGTGAAGTAAAAAAAAATTAAAATGAAACACGTTACAAATTATTACATAAACCTATTATGTTCTATACGAAGTCTTATATGAATAGTATATCTATACCGAAAGCTTATTCTAATTTGAATATCTAGTATTCTGATGTAAATGTTTACATTATTTAAATATAAATTTCGACAGAACACTGTCTGAAAATGTTCGTTCAAAGTAGTGAACAGACAGCATAATCTCTTAAATCCACAATTCTTATCACGAATCTAATTATACAGCCTAATCAACAGCCTATTAGTCTTCCAATAACGTGATTAAGAATGATGAAGATTAATGGAATATTTAATTTATTTGAATCAAATATGTCTGAGTGTTTGTCTCAGAGGATAAGATAAAGAAAACGCGATTCGATTGGTTTATGTATAAAATATCTATATAATTAACTTTGCCATACTCCTTGTTACGGATTGTCCCATAATAAAGATGTACTTAACATTATGTGGCAGTTGTTACTCTCTACATGTGAGTATATATATAATTTATAAAATTTTTACTATTATTATTTCTCTCTTTTTCATGGATAAAATTAGTTTAAAAACAAAACAAAACAAAAGAAAACTTCGTATTTTTTTGGAATCTCAATTTTTGCTGAGTATATATGATTAAAATTGAAAACTGAAAAGATATTTGATGCAAACAGATATTTATCCAGTTTATTTGACAGATATTGCAATGAACAACATCGAAACATATTTATAAAAAATATACTGTGTAAATATTTTAGATTATTTCTCATGATAATATTCATTTTTATCACATATTTTAAAAAAGACAAATTGTAGCTTTCCAATACTAATTTTATTTTACACGTTTTTAAGTGAAAAAAAAATTACACGATTGAATCATTTTTTTGTTTTGTTTTATATAGATTTTTTTTATAATTATTCCTTTTAGCTTAGGATTTTCTGCATTATATTTCAGAATAGAATCTATTTCGAGACAAAATGTAAACTAAGGTAATATTATTTTATCCAAAAATAAAAATTTTCGTTATTGTAAAGGGTATTTTCCTCCTGAATACCTGTCATAATAAAACATTTCTAAAAAAAATTTTAAATTATTCAATTTAAAATAAAAAAAAAATTAGAAGGAAGTGTCTGAAAATGATGTAGATATTTATTACTCATATAATGATACAGGTACTCGAACTTTTTGTAGACGAGCACTATCTCGCTGAAAACTTGCACCTACGTGGGTACGAAGAATGTCATCAACATAACGCTGGCTCGTTGAGGTTCTGTGTACTGTAATAAGACTGGCTCCGATTATGATAATCTTTGGTTCCCGATACCATTACGCCTGCTGTTCGAGCAGTGTGTCGCGCGACAGTATGAGTGGAATTGTACCTTCCATCAAGGCGTCTCCACACCCGCACGAGGTCACCATCTGTTTCAAAAACGAATCAGGACTCATCACTAAGCCCTTCTTTTTGCCAATCGGTGGCATTCCAGGTCATTCTGGCTTGGGAACACTACAGACGGAGTCACTGATGTTTTGGTTTTAAAGGCAGTACACGAAAGGGATTGGAATACAGATTTGCTTCTGCAAAGTATCTGGAAACAGTTTGTGGTGCAACTGGTATCCCTATATCTGATTGTATCATGAAACGAGTTATTGTGGGATCCATAAGCGCTTGCCGTACGATCCTCCGATTCTATCGACTCATTGTCTTCCTTCTCTAGACTTGCTTCTACGCCCTTTGGTACCATTTCGTGTTTAATGCTCTCAATATATTCTGCCGGCACAATCCGAAAGATCGAACTAGCAAGTAATACGACGTATCTATCAAACTGCGTTTTTCATGATGATGATCAGACTCTTCTCAAACTCACGTAACTGTGCTAAATGTTTTCTCATTCATCTACCTGGCATTACTCGCTTATTTAAGTCCCTCTATAGTCGGAATGTGATCTTTACATTTATGAATATTTCACTTTGTGCCGATTCATACAGGATCCACTTCCTGATTGCAATACCCTAGCAGTGTATGTGGGCATGCTCAATGGCACCAAATTTGGATCATTTAATATCGGACATCTTTCAACTACTTTGTAAAGGCTCGTGATTGTAGCTTGCTTCTATCTTGGTGCACTGTTTTTAATATTCCTGTGAGAACTATTGGTAAAAGAAAATATCTACAGATAATACAAGGATTTCTGTATAAATTACTTTGTGTTTTGCTAAGATCTAAAAAAGAACAATACAAATAAATATACTTATTCATTTTAACGTTGCGTACTTAAATGATTTACTGCTTGGGCTTAATTTTTGTGAAATATATATTGTTTTTTAAAAAAAAGATTAAAATTAATTTTCTGCTTTCAAACTGAAAGATTTTTCTTTAATACAGTTACGTATGAGCTTCCATATAATAATATACTTATTATATTTATTAATATACTTATGAAATGAAATAGACAAAAGAAAATGAATAATTTAATTTTCATCAAGTTGAATTTTGTCATTAAAAAAAGAAAAAAAAAGTTGTAAATATTTAAACGCATATTTTTTCAAAATGAATGAAATAATGTGAGAAAACTATATAATAGAACATGTGAGAAAACATGTGAGAAAACTATATAATAGAACAGTGCAATGATTAGAAATATGCTTTATATAAGCTGATAAAATGCAGTATCCAAAAATCACGAATATTCTAAGATTTTTAAGCACATCTCATAAAATACGAGACTTGTTTCAAAAGTAATGCCTTCATAACTTCGTATTTGACACGCGAATTTCACAATTTTCTGTACCAAAAAATTACAAGTATCATCTATGTAATGCGTTATTCATTTTTCGATATAATCCCCAACCCTTTCAATGCACTTGGGCCAATGCATGAATACTCTATCTCTTCCAAAGAAAAAATAATCCCGGTGGTCGTTGTCAACCCCCTGCTTTAACCCTGACCATGTATCTTGTTACCTTCATCTTTTCCTAAAAGATGAATTAGCACCTTAAGAAACAATTTTGTTCTGATGAAGGAGTAAAAGCTACCCGGTGTTGACAAGAACCTCATAATTATTATCTCATGAGTTTGCTCAACTAGCTACTCGTTGGTACGGGAATGAGAAAAGAGATAGAGCTTGTATGCATTACATTGAAGAAACATGTAATTCTTAGGTGCAAGACAGAGAGAGATGATTAGTAAAAAGCATGTAACAAATAATACAGTCACGATTGTGGAGAGGAGTTACTTTTAATAATAGTATAAATTCGAATCAATCAATGAAATGTATTTAATACAAAAGTATAAATGCGTTGAGTATATAATGAATGTATTACGAAGTAAAGTAAATTCTCTTTGCAAATAAAAGTATCATTAAATTCCTTATGTGTTTCCCTTTGTAACGGCTGTTCTTCATTATTCGGCTCTTGTGCTATATCTCAATCTAATATATTAATCAAATCTATCAAGCTCCAATAAGAGACACAAAAATAAAACAGTTTCTTTTATGTATTACAGCTGTGAAATATCTAAGTTCGCTCTCTCAAGAATCCAAACCTAACCAACATTCTAATTTATGATTTAAATAAGAAATCTAACTTACCAGTACATACTCTCGTTCTTGATATCCCAACCTTCTTCGACGCTAATTACGTAGATTAATGCTGTTAAAGGTGCTTTCTTCAATTCACAACACTAACAGAAAAATTTCAATCTCAATAATTATCTGCAAAAAATATGTCCTAGATTTCTATCCCCCCAGAATTTCCATTAAATACATCTCAGTTATATATTATCTCCTATCTAAATCACTTCACTTCATTTCTCTATCTTTATTTAATTTATTCATCACGTTTCATTTTTGGTAATCAAGAATTTGTAATTTTATGCATTTCAACTCGCGATATAAATCACTGAAGTTAGCATAGAGGAAATCGCGAATAGTCCAACGTCATACTATTAAATATTTATATAATATATTTATCTACATAAATAAGAGTAAAATTATTACTGACAGAAAAGAATTACCTCAGAAAAATTAAATCTTAAGGATTTCTCCAAGTAAACGTCATGTAGTTCCTAATTGAACTAATCAGCTTACTTAACTCTTTAACCTTATGTTTATAATTTCTGGAACAAACATTTCCTAAAATTGAAAACATACTCTATAAGCGTGTCTTAAAATTTTGCAATTCCTCATGCTCTTTTCGTTTGAACGTGATTTAATAGTATTATTAGATAACTAAAAATAATTAATTATCCCCTCTGCGTTTCACATTTTCTCTGAAAAAATAATTCATAAATATAGAAAAAGATTTTCAAGAAGGAACCAATTTATTTTTTACAAGAATTTAAGTTATAATTTAATCAGTGATCAAATTCATTACAAAACTATACAACTGAAACATTTTCAGAAAGGAGTAAAAACGCAAGTTGAAAGTGGTTACAATTTCTTTCTATCATTTTAATTAAACTCAGAAAAATCACAATTAGAATATATACATAATCATTAGACTATAATAAACACTAGTTTTATTATAACTTAATCAAATCGTTATTTTTATAAAAACTGCTTTTTTAAAAGAGCAATAGGTTATTGAAATAATTTTTTTTTTTGCTCTGAGTAAGTCTTCTCGAGATTCGATATTTTATTGCTTTGTTGACTGAAGTACATATAGTTAAAAACTAAAGTACAAAAAACAAAGTTTTTTTTATGAATGGTAGCACATTTTTATATATTTTGCCATAGTAGCTGTGACAAACTATTTAGATCTTAAATAATATCAATGTACCTTTTTTTTCTTCACGTGTTTATATAGTTTGTCTCCAGAACAATAATGATCCAGTATGGAATAGCGCACAAGAAATGACATTGCGTCACTGTAAGTAAAATATAGGTTGCCTATTGATATATATAGCTTATAAAGATCCATAAGACATTGCGTAAGGTCATGATTGAAGTACAGTTAAAAAAAAGCCGTATGGAAGTACAATTCATGATTGAAGTACAATTAAGCCGGAAAGACGCGCACTATAAATAGTAACACGAGAATAAGTGAAAGGCGTGTGCTGACACTCCAAGTATATTAAATTACATAATTACAAAATGTATTATTACTATATTTACAAAATCATGAAATTAATGGTAATCACAACCTTTATTGTGTAAAATTATAAATTAACTGATAATTTAGTAATAAGCCAATAAATAATCTTGTTAAATACAACAGCCCCATAAGAGCACGAAACTCTTTTTTTTTCTCAATAAGGGTTTTGCCTCTATTTATCTTTGAATTTACCAGAAATTTTTCTACTTCAGAATTGGTGCCATTCAAAACTATTTCAATCACTGAATCATCAAATATTATATAGGTGAGGTCACATGTTTGTATTGCCAGAGGATTTTTTATATTATGCTATGCTTTGTGTCTCTGAACTCGATATGATTCCTTCTTCTATTTTTTTACTTTTTGTTTCTCCATAAAAATGCTGGTATGGGGTGATAAAAATATTTTCTGAAACGTATGCACTTCTCCTCTGACTCAGACTGATGGCCACAAAAGATTTCATCATTTGAATCTCCAATTTCTTCCTCAATGGTCTCTTCATCCGACGAAACGTCCTCTAACAACATTTGAGGTGTTCTCATTTCTAGAGTGCACACGGAGTGTCAACACTAACCAAATAGCTCTACAAAATTGAAAAATGTTCGAAATGTGCCTATTTTACGCTGTACATGTAGAGTTTAACCTTCGAGGCAGATGCTGATACTTGTAACCACTTATGCTTATAGGTCGGAGCAGGAAAGAAATTTTTCGAATATAGGGTTTCGTTACATCCAGCTCACGTCTTCCACAGTTAATGCAATATATACTATCAGGAAGTTTTGAAAAAGTTTGAAACACTTTATCGTTCCAAAAGCGTTTGATTGCTATTCTCAGTGTTCACCTTATGCAGGATAATCACACAGCGTTGTAACACAAAAAAATTAAAGAAAAATCATTGGACGACATTCGAAAATCCTTCCTATAATTCGAGCTTAGAACCCTCGAATTATCATTATTTAGACTCTCAAAGAAGCGTCAGGAGGAGAAATATTTATGAAATAGAAGAATTTATGTATCCGTATAGGTCCAAATCAATATTATTTTTCAGAAATTAAAAAAAAATCCCAATGCATTGAAAACAATGTTTAAATTCTTCTCTCTCTCTCTCTCTCTCTCTCTCTCTCTCTCTCTCTGTATATATATATATATATATTAGAGAGAGAGAGAGAAATAAAAAAAATGGAAAGAAATGTTTGAGAAAATAACTTTTAAAAAAATCTTGTTTATACTTGATCTTTCTCCGTATTAATGAGTTTTAATAATTATTATTTTAATATGCGGCACTTAACATCTTTAATAGATTACAGAATTAAATCAATACTAAAGGCATTGGCTTTTGGGCATGACATAGTAATAAAAATTGAGGAGATAATACGGCAGCATGAAAAAATGTTAATATAAATTTAACTCTCTAAGACTTTTCAGTGATTGCTTTTTGTATATGATGGATTACGAGTTTCTATTTGTAGCTCTCATTTATGAGAAAAAAATGCCAAATGTGCCTTGAGTAATTCAAGGATAACCGGAGATCAAAATCTTACAAAGTGCGAACTTAGATTCTTTTTACCTCAACACGTTTCATAACGGGATTTGAATATGCAACAACTCGCTTACATCCCTTTAAGATTTATCATGTAGTGGTACTGATGTCCGTTGAATCTGTCGAGGCTCCATGTCTTTCCTTGGTGAAGTATAGAAGTTTGGAGAAGCAGGTACCATTTAAGGTGTCGTCTTCGTCACTATTCCAGGCTTAAAATTATGAGGTACGTTGTCAATAGCACAGGTATGGTTTCTAAGCATGATACAAATTATCAACCAATCAATCAATCTTCCAAAAGTAGTAAAAACGATGATAGTAAAAGAGCCTCATAAGTGGCCGGTTTATAAATTTATTTTAGCCGACCGCACAAGTTAAGATAAGAAGCAGGTACCATAAGACTTGCATCTTGAGAGCTCAAATCTTCGTCAATCAATCCACAACAATAGTGAGAAACAATTGTGCTGAAATGGTAACATTTGACTTAAACGGTAGATGGCAGTACATTGCAGTATAAAACCAGTGGTTGAATATACTCTCTCTTCCCCCTAATTTGAGTACAAAATCTAATTAAGCCTGTCCTTCCTTCTCATAAATCATTACTAGTGATATATACAGTTGCAGCATATACGAGTTAAAATTATGAGGTTAATTTTTACACATTAAATCTAGACTGTCGATGACGTCAATGGAAATATTTCAACTAATTATAACAGGACACTGGTTATAACAGGAGATAATTATCAATTGCACTAAATGATACAAAAGAAGTATTCAAAAATATTATTCAGAACTTCTCTCAACAATTAAAAATATTTTCTTCTCTGGGAAGGGGTATTTGGTGACCCTCTCTTGGAAAATGCAATTAACAACGACAGAAGTAAAAACATCTACTAACTATATACCTTGGGAATTTCATTTTGGCTCAATGTCAAAGGCACTACAAAAGTAGACAATACAACTTACACATGATCACGTCACCCTCAGTGAATAGTCAACTTCTGTCTGAACGGTGTTAACATTAAAGTCGAAAATTTAAAGTTGTGAAACACTTGTATGTCATTTCTTACACACAATTCAATCTATAAAATTTATTTCGGACCTCCGTAACTGTTTCTTGTTCTGATGTATTTAAATACTATTATGAATTGTATAATTTGAGTATTTATTTTTTTCCAAGTTAATATATTTAGCATTTTTTATTGGGAACTAATGAATACAAATTATATTTTAAAATGTCAAAAAAATAAATTTTTCAAACAAAAATTCGCCCAAATGAAAAAGGGACTACTGCCAGTTTAACGATGGATTTAATTAATGATAACGGTGTGTCCAGAACACAGAATAAAGAACGACCCAAAAGGAACATAAGTTATACATAGATGTTTTGCAGATTGATACTAGTGGTCTACAAGATTATGAATACTTGGGTGAGAAATGACCGGGATTATATAAAGAATTATTTTTCAATGGTGATCCCAACCACTTTGTCCTTAGCGAATTACCGCCTTTTAGAGATTTCTTGAGAGCATCAAAGATATGGTTGTCACAAAGGAAGGGCGATATGGGGATGTCTGAGGACTTTGCATGCAATAGCCACATGAGGGCAGGCGTTGTCATGCAACATAATTCTTTTGGACAGCTTGCAACATCGAAAAATCTTGTTTGTATTTCCTGTTTGCATATAAGGAGCGAAGCAACTAGTTGCATGAACTTTCATGAAGAAGTTGCGAGATTAAACTATATTGGAATTTACCCTTCACTAACCTTGGAAACATTGCTTTATGAAATGTTTAAAATGAAACCTTTTCCAGGAAAATGATACAGGAATTATACAGATTGAATTAGAACTGTGATGTGTAGTGAATAGACTAGATAAACTACATTCAAAAGCAGCGTTTAAATGAATAATGAGGATTAAGAAAATTGAAAAGGGCAGTTGGTAATTGAACTATTGAGAAAGATAGTCAATCAAAGTGAGACGTTGGACTCCGTTGTTTGTAATCTAAGAAGCGACCAGAGGAATCCTAAAAGTGGTCTGAACGTATTAAAGGATCTAATCCTCAATTCTAGTTAGTCTATTTATCAGAACCCCAGTGAGTTGGTAAGGTATGAATTCATATATTATTATTATAAACGTTTGTTCAAATGCGTTCAGGAATCTTAACTGCAGAGAATGCAAGATTAACTGTTAAACTTTAAATATTCATTTAAGTGAATGATGAATTGTCTAGCATTATTAATTGGACTAGACTCACCTTTCTATTGAGTATATTCTTGAGATTGAATAATAATATTTAGTAACGAAAGAGAGAGAAATAACCAACTGATATTACAAAGTGCATGAACAGTTCCTTATCTTATAAACAGAGTAATGATTCACTAATTCTGCCTCACCAGAGACTGTCTAATGGAATAATCGTTTCTTGGATGATGATCTTGGTTGATCGTTTCTTGGGTTCGTCGTCTGCTTGCCATGGTCGAGGCCTGTCATCTGTGACGTGTTAAATATTTTACAAAATTTACTACACCATCGAAATATTTATGTGAGGGAGAGATACTCTGTCCCATATGCATTTTGAAAACGACGATCAATTTCAACTGGACTTTCATTTTTAGCATTTAAAATTACATGATTGAACATTGATTACGATTACGTTCACGTAGGCTGCGCTAGTCATTATGTGAATGATGTATACAATAATGACCAGTAGTGATAACCATACTTCAAAGAAGTCATTAAGGCAACTAACGGGTTCAGATGACACAGATTTCTTTCCTGCCACTCTATGACCTCTCTTGTCCTCTTAAAGAAACGGCGCTCAGGTGGCAACCATTCTCTTACTTTGGCGATCCTTATGTTAACCTGTTTTGCTTATAAATGGCATCTCAAATGCTTTCAAATTCTAGGAATTCTATAAAAATTAAAATAATATTTTTAGTTTTATAATGCACACAATAATGAATAGAAAAGGAGAGATTTACATGTTGAAAAAATATATAGAGAGAATAAGGTTTCTTTTGAAATAAGTACTATATAATGGCTGAAGGTATAACGAAGTTACACATGCCGAGTATTTGAAAAATAATATAATCATTTAATATTCCTAACACTTAATACACCATTTAAAATTTAAAATCACCAAAACAATAAAGTTATTTAGCATCTGTAAATTAGCGTAATCGTGATATCTACAAACTTTTAGTTTGCTCTGATGTGGCAGGTTGCATTTAAAATGGATGGAGCATTTTTATTTTTAACTAATTTATATATAATTTAATTGTTGTACAGATTATATTTACAAATATAAGATATTGATGTTTGTTCTACTTTGCATTTTTAATACAAAGTAGCATTATTAATATGGGCCTAGTTCAAGGTGACCAGACGTCCCGCTTTTAGCGAGACAGTCTCAATTTTTAACAATTTATCCCGCGTCCTGCGTTGTCTTAAGAAAGTCCCGATTTTTAGAAAGAATGCACGAAAAGCTAAGGAACGGCGAGTGAAAGGGAAGGGAATATACGTTTTTCGGTTTCCATGTAGAACCTATTGTCAGGAAATGTTTATCAAAGTTCGCCTTGATCATGTACTAGAAAAAGATCACCATTGTTTGAACTTAATGAACAGTGGCATTTTTCAGCATTGGCAGCGACGAAAACATTTTGTAGCTATAAAATGAAGAGAGAATACTTTGTACACATCCTCAGATTTTATTTTTATGGTGATATGTTCTGCTAGCGATCTAGCATCATTTGGAACATTATTCCAAAGGAAATACATCTTATTCAAAAATTGGAAACAGAGGAGAATTTTAGATAGAAGAAGGGTCAGAGAGGTTGTAAGGAGTTTGTTGGTCGTCCACGAAATAACGCCTTCGCTTAATGAATTTTGTAACTGTCTCTCATACGATACACATCGTACTGCGTGCTAGTTAAACAAGTGATGTCAACAAATAAGCTATTCAAATGATTTAGATAAGTAATTTATTCAAGTTACAAAGGTAGGTATTTTTTAGGTACCAACTTTTTAATCAAGAACCCCTCCCCAGTCAATGGTGTTCCGCTTTTCGAATGTTAAAATCTGGTCACCTTAGTCTAATTGCACTCTAGAATAGTTAATCCTTTATTCTATTCTTTATAATGTCCATAAATACGTTTATTCTCGTGATCGCTGTTACCCCTCTCTATTCCTTCCACCTTGTAGGGGTAGAGAGTTACGGAATACCTTTCCTACAAATAGGAAATACCTCCCCATCAGGTCTATTGAATAAAATTAAACTCAAAAGTGAGAGTTTATTTAATTAATATTTTTAATAAAGAACTTTAAAACTTTGAATTTAGAAACAATTGAGAGACGTTACCTTCACCTCGAAAACAGTCAGATGGAGCGAGCAACTGCTTACGGCAGTTGCAACTGCTAAGGCAGAAAATGGTTCCCCGAATGAGGCAACCTTTCTACTAGGCTACTCAACTAACACCAAACGTATGGAATTGTAGATGAGAAAGTAATAGTATTAAGAGGAATACTCTAAATGGTAGAATGTTCCTGAGTATGGATTGCTAACTAACGAGTGTTTAGTTATCGAT
The DNA here is from genome assembly GCA_019974015.1 of Nephila pilipes. Lineage (NCBI taxonomy): Eukaryota > Metazoa > Arthropoda > Arachnida > Araneae > Nephilidae > Nephila > Nephila pilipes. The sequence continues at coordinate 1,089,795 of BMAW01122873.1, read as the reverse complement.
AAAAACTGCATAAAATTTAAAGTTTAAGTAGTCTTCAATTTGGTTACCATAAAAACTAAAGTCTTAGGTTTTGTTTGTTCAAAATTTCTGTGAGAAAAGAATTAAAAAAAACTCATTAAAACCACACGGAGTAATATCTTCTGTTGATTATATGTAGCTAAATTGAAAATTTCGGTACTAGTTTATGACCTCGTTACATAAATAACTTGTGTAGTGATGAGAAATCTAGACGTTTAGGTGACTAGAGTTGTGACATTTGTAATGTCAGATCTTGACCTCAACCTCAAAGTTTATGTGCAGCAAAAAGGACATCTGGCTTTTCTCAAAGAACTCAGCCACCCCCTATGTTGAAATGTGAAGAGTACCAGAAACGAAACTTATTGTGGATATATTTTAGTCACAAGTTGCTCAATAAATGATCGTATGCGTAGTATAGCTCCTTAGTATAAATTGCGTAACTTTTTTTCTATCAAACTACTTTTTTTTAATACGTGTATATATGATGTCGAAATTTTCTGGTATTAGTTTCTTAACTCGTTATAGAAATAACATGTGTAATGATGAGAAATCTAGACGGGTGATGTTTTGGTAACTATAATTATGACCTTTGTAATATCAGATCTTGACATTAACCTCAAAACTTATGTGCTTCAAAAATGACGCCTGGCTTTTCTCAAGGAGCTCAGCTGCATTTTAGCCAGCCCCTAGTCCAAATGTGAAGAGTATCACAAACGGAGCTTATTATTGAAATATGATAGTCACAAGTTTCCCAATCAATGAGATTGTACTTGTATTCCTCCTGAGTTTGTTATGCAATGGTGTATACAATGGCAACGCAAGCCGCACTAGTTCTTTCATCTCCAACTGAAATTAAGAAAAACAATCCCTAGCGAATCTTCATATGTTTTTCCAATATATATCTGTTTCAGGCCTACCACTAAATAGTGTCCATGATAATTCTATACCAACTAGAAAATCTTGAATTTATCAGAAATAAAATCAATGATAACTTTAAGTTATATTATTTTAGTATTTCAAAATATAAACATCATTAAATTCTCAAATCTATCTACTTCTTTTGTATTTCCTAGCAAGCAGCACTGAGATCTGTTCTCGAAAAAAAACTCATTGTTGATCTACGAATAGCATATTTCATTCTTTAAAAAATGTAGAGTTAAAAAATTCTATTCTTCAGTTGTTATAGACTACGATTTTTTACCTCAAAAAGGAAACTTAAAGGTAAATGTATTTTTTAAAGTGACGTACCTGCGCTCGGTCTATCCATCTTGGCCAATATGATATTATTATGCAAGATAGGACTCGAAAATTTGCTTCAGAAAATGTTCGATCGTATTTAAATATTCATGATGGTTTACACTTCCCATTTTCAGGAAGAAACTCTTCGAAAGCTCTTAAATGCAACTCTGAAGTTCGAAGAGCCGAAATTTTTTTTATCAAAGAATATCAGAATTTAAAATATTCTACGAAAAATTTTGCAGTTGTTATACATGTAATATATACGAAATATTCAGGTAATGCCTTTAACTTTCGATAATTCTTTCATAAAGAATACTTCATTCAAGAGCTTATGAGTAAGTAATTGATTATTCATTACCAAATGAAAGTAATTGCAGAAAGTTCTAATGTTGTGTTTTAAAAGTATGTATAAGCAAATCTCGAGGGATACGTTTTAGTCAAAAGATAGTGCATTCCAATTAGCATACAATTACACAGGGTTTTACCGGAAAATGATTACAAAACATTTTTAATGGTAAGTGATTCACTCTGGCAAAGTAAACGGAAATGAAATGATGGGTCAGTATTTCTGCATTTCCTCTTCGGAAAATTTGAATAACAATTTATTTGCAGGAAGGATCAATAGCGTTTTTGGACCTTATTAAACGTATTTATTAATTTAAACTAGTATTTATGAACCACGCACAAATTTAGGTTTATTTTAAGAAGAATCAAAATAAGAGCAATGTTTAAGGTAATGTTGAATTTTGGATTTTATTGTTTACAATTAGGGGTAGTTTCTCTGATTCAATAAGTGTATTGTTTACGAGAATTTGCCAAACAGAAAGATAGAAGGACGATTTTGAAAGTTGTAAATGTACGTGTGACACACCATAGAGAAAAATACCTGTATTCACGTGTTTCTCAAGATGTATTTATTTATTTATTTATTTTGTAAAACTCTAATTCACACTTTTCTCAAAATCTACTTTATACGTAAAATGGATGCTATGCAGTGTATGAAATGAGATTATTTCCCATATAGTGACTGTGAAATGTTTTTCTAGAACACTCACAAATTTCAAATACTGCGCAATATTTATTTAAAGATTAAGGAAGATTTGTTTCATAAAATCAAAACTCTTTTAAGAGCTATTAAATTCCATTTTTAAGCTATAATTATGTTTAGTGAATATAATGTTATATTTATTAGTACTCTGAAAATATTCAAAATTATAAATGAACTGGATTTTGTGCCGAATGTTTCTAAAGGTAATTACATGATTCACAAATGTAAATACAGCTGTTGATATTTAATTACTGATACAATATTATTCAAGCTTGCCATCACTCTTACCACTATGAGAATTAACCCGCAATTTTAGCAAGGCAAGCTGAAGAGGATTGAAACCTAAGTTAATTGAATTCCTTCAGCCACAATTATATAAGATAGCAATAGAAAGCAAAGAATCAGAGAAGAATCGCCAAAGAATTTCCTCAGTTCTCTCGTGTATTTCAGACTTTCTTCATCTATATCACTTTATTAGCGGTCAGGTCTTCAGCTTATGTCTTTCTGGTTATAAACTTCTTTTAAATGTTTTGAAACTGTTAGTAAATATTTATTCTTGTTATAGTATGTGTAGTTGCCATATTCTTGTGTAATATTTGAATGTCTTCTCATTTGGACGCATGTATTAACACAAAAAAAGGACATTTAATTAGAAAGGATTATGATTTGTTGATTAATTACTTAATAACTTCACTTTTAGAAGTAACACGATGCAATGGACTTAGTAATTTTGTTCCTCCGTTAAGTGACGGGGACGACAACTGAGCTGCCACTTCCCTTTCGAAAGTTTCATCTCTTTCCAATGACAGTATTTAAAGCCTCGACAGCTTTAACATCCTTCATCAGCGAAGAACACAGGAAAGAATGAATATGGAGCTACTAGTTTAAGCTTACAAAATTTTACGTACTTTATTTTATTTGTCTAAGAAAACATTCGGGTTTTTTTTTTTTCGTATTAGATATCCTTTTTATTGTAAGCAATTTATAAACTATTTTAAAAATAATTCTTGGGTATTTTAAATAACTTTAAAATACGCGTGAGATTTCCAAAAATAAATTATAATTTTCTAAATATCAATTAAATGAAGTACCATTACTAGAAATACTCACTTTTTATCTTTTTAAAAAAATTAAATTTATTAATAAACGTATTAGAAATGAATTTAGTGAAAACCTTTAGTGAAAAGGTCAAGTTTCTTTGCTTTTAAATACGTAGGTTAATAAATATGATAGTCGCAAATATCAATAATGGATTATATAGAGTAAATATTAGTGAAAAAAATAACAGCTCAGCTTGATTCGGAGTTGAAGAACAACTCAACTTGACGAGCAGGGCAAGAACTGAACGCTAGACGAGTCGAGTGAGGGAGAAAGCGAGGAACAGGAGAACAATGGCGAAAGAACTAGCCGTGTTTGACAATTCTGTAGATGTGTAGTATTATCTCAAATGTTGTGTTTCGTGATGCATTAATGTTTAAATTAAAGTTTTGCAGTTAAAAAAGAAAAAGGTCTGAAATGACTTATTAATTTTTTTTTTATTTTTTTTTTACAACCACTCTCACCGCCTTACAACCACTCAACCAAAATGGAACTCATTTTACTTATAGTTTGCAAGTTTTTTTAAAGATTTACTTACACAAACTTTTTGAAATAGTTTTTCAAACTTATTTAATTTAATTTCGTAAGAGGAGTAATTTCGTAATTTGGTACCATTAACTTCGCACTAAAAGCAATATGGATGTGATATTGGTGATGGGCCTCGTAATTTTGAGCCTTGATTAGGTGACGCGGACAACACTTGAAATGGCACTTCCCACTCCTAAATTCCCCACAAAGCAAACTGGAGGACTTTGGGCCCAAAAAAGTTAATATGTATCAGTCATGTGCATCAACCCCGGCTACATGACGGATCTTTAGTGATGCCCTGACACGAATCCACGATTCCCCGAAAACCAGCGGCCCCGACAATGATCACTAGGCTACCGTAACCACTCATTTTTTGGGAGAATATTGAATAATGATGTCTTCCGGTTAGAAAATAATGAACTTTAAATAAATAAGACACCTTCGGCCTTATTTTATACCATATTTAATAATCATCACATTTTTTTTTAGTAAAAAGCAATAGAAATCATATATTAGCATTGAGATATCTGTATATTTCTGTATAAGTCTATGCAAATAAAATCACTTTGAAGGACAAAGATCATTAAACATGTGTAATTATAACAATCAAAAGCTGTATTTACATTCGATGTATATATATAGCCTCTTTTTATATTTTTAAAATTTTATTTTCTTAAATGTTTTTTAATTGTCACGGTGATATGTTTTGATTTTGTTTTTGATCTATTTTTCATTTTTAAAGGAATTATTTGAGGTAATTTAGAATTTTTAATTCGTAAAATAATGTTTTTTTTTTCATTTTTTTCCTATAATTTTTGTTAAGTAATTTTAAGTAAATAAAAAAAAATTGGTTTCTTTAAATCAATCAATCTACTTGTATGGCTTTATTTAAATTAAATAGTCAGTTTTTACTTTTAAGGTGAATTTTTTCATGGATAGGAGAAGGTTTGCGTATTGTGGTGTAGTGTTTTCTATGTTTGTAAATGTTCTTTTCATAATAATGTTTATTTTATTTTATAGCAATTTACTAAAGTTTGTTTCGGATTTGGTAATTTCCTTTTGCTGTTGATTTTATATGCTTTAAAAAATTTTATTCTATTCATGAAGACGAATCATTGGTAGCGATATTTTATGTTATATTAAGTCTTAGATTGTTTACTTTGTGATTATTTTTTTTTGTTTAAAAGGAATTAATATTACAATTAATATTACACTTTTAAATTAAGGTTTTTAATGGATATTAAAATTTTTTAGATGGTTAGTTAAATTAAAATTGGTATTTTGTAGTGAATTTTAAGATGTTTTCAATGTTTCAAAACCCTTTTTTTTTTGTGGTGGAAATTCTGAATTTTCAGTTTTTGTGGTTTGTTTCCATATCTATAATAATGTAATTCCCTGAAAAGTGATGGTTTGATCAGTAATTATTGTTAAACACACATTATTCCATAGCAAGGTATGGAACAGAATTAAATACATTCTATTTATATAAATTTTGCTTTTCTCTTACTTTATTTTAATGTAAATTGCTTGGTTATTTAATAATTTGTTTTGATTTCGGGGTTATAGATTTTAGAATTTATAAATATTTAAATAAAATTTTACTTGATTTGCATCAATATTAATTTGAATATTAGTGATTATCTTAAATATTGAGGTTTTTTCTCTTAATTGTTTTGCATTAGTTCTGGATATTCCTAGAATGTTATATTATATATATATATATATATATATATATATGTGTGTGTGTGTGTGGCTGTGTACGTGCATGCAGGTGTGTGTGCATGTGCGCGCGTGTGTGTGTAATTATTTAATTTAATTCATATTAGTATCTCAAATTAATAATTTAATTTCTTAATTTTTCCAATTCTCTCATTTAAAAGTAAAGCATACATTCTTATTTCCCGATACCATTCCTTTTTAACTTTAATTTATGCAATCGCGCTGGTTCTTAAGAAAATTGCTGACAATGCTGTTCCCAGGCTTCAGACCTATAGGGATGATCCCTACCAGACTTTAGGTCTGCACTAAAATTCCCTCGAAATCCCTCTATTAATACCACATGTTCTATGACGTGTTTAGGGAAAATTCATTGCTATATAACCAAAAACACTGTGAAAAAAACCTCTCTTGTTTACTCTTGCTTTTACACTCTTGTTCTCATAATCTTTTTCCAACGGCGGTGTTGTGAAATTCACGTCGTGTGGAAATAGTCTCTCTCTCTCTCTCTCCGCTACAGTAAAATGATTATTTGAGCATGAAATTGGCTTCGACTGTTTTTGAAACTTTATTGAATAGTTCTTCTAGTTAAAATATTTAAAATAAAGGCATAACTTGAACATTATATATATATATTAGTAGTAATTGTAAGATTTATTTTGAAAAAATAATTTTGCTGACTATATATGATTAAACCACCTTTTATAATATGGCAAACAGATGAAGTAAATTTTGATGAAAAAGTGAATCACAATCCAAATAAAAAAAGCATTTTGAGAAAAAGGGGGAAACAATTTTTTTTCTCAGTGGCATAAAATATTTATTTAAAATTTTAAAATTAAATTTTCTAATTCAATATTAATCAATGTTCATGAATCTATGTAATTAGAAAAATACCTTCTAATTTTTAGCAGGAAAATGAAATGTATTCTAATTTCTGTTAACTTAAATTCATTTAACATACGTTTGAAACAAATGTACAAACTTAGAAGAAATAAAACATGCAGCAAAATAATAAAATAATAAATATGTATCCAGTCAGTCTCATAAAATATGAAAATGACTCTTCCTAATATTCTCAGATAAATCGCATCTAAAGTATGAGATCTTTATAATAAACCTTTGTTACCATTTTTGAAAAATTATTATTGCTAAAACGGCAGAAGTAATTTATGTTCTTTGCAAGTTTTCATGAATTTTCTCTGTTATTTCTCTATCATCTGAAGATATGCTTTCTTCATCTTTTGTGTATGAATACAAATAACGATTTTGAAAGAATAATCAAGTCAAAGAATAATGGAGGCTCATATCAAAACCAAGTCATTCAATTCAATGTTAGTAAATATACCTACAATTCTTATTCTGATTTGAAGAATTATTTATATTTTAGTAATACTTCTGAGACTAAAAGCATGAACATATATGGAATAATTAACTTTTTATGTATCGACTGAATTTCTATGCTCATAGAATTTACATATTTATTTGGTCTTATTAATGTAGTACAAAAAACTCTAAATATTCTACCGATATTATTTTGTTAAAATAAATATTGAGTTTTGCATTTATTTTTATTTATAAACAAATGACATCTCCACCCCTTGATATGATAATTAGGTTCTGAGTCATCAAAATTCAATAATTTTTCAGTCAGGGAAAATTTAATTAAGAAAATCAAACTAGTTTTATTCTAGTTTATAGATTGATCATAAAACAATAAGTATAAGGATCATGGAGTTGTTATTAACTTGCATCCTAAAACCAAAGATTCTAATTAAAACTCTATTTATGGTGTATCTATATTACCAACTGGTCTATTATCTTAAAAATTAATTAATCTAAAGCTTTCAGCTTAATTCCATACACAGATAAAGTATTTAAAATATTCACTCACGAAATCTGTTCAGTAATGTAGTTACTTTCAAAATCCTATTTATCATTTGTCTAAAAAAGGTAAAGCTCTGTACTATTTCATTGTTCTTCACTACAGGTACTAATAACTTCTATAGAATATCAACGACTTATCTTGCCAAAACACATTGTGAGTAAATCCACAATCGAGTTACTTTTTACCAGCCAGTGTCGGGTCCTAATCCTTATAGATCACACAGACACGCAAGTATCTCCCACGCATTATTCAGAGCATTCATACTAACAAACTTGCTTTACTCTAACCTTTTTATAAACTTTCTGGTTTTCTTAGTCTCTTGTATATAACTTGGTTATATCTATTTACTGTACTTCTAAAGTTTAGCCAATTTTTATAACCACTTTTAATTTGGTCAGAAAGGAACTGGAAACTTAAATTTAAAGTAAAAGAAAGCGCAGATATAAATTAAGGCAAATTTTGCGAATAGTCCATGTTACATACTTATCTCAATTACAGTATAATTGGTTCCAACTGAAGGAATAACCCTTGTAATTTAGTGTCTCAACGTTCGTATTTCTATCAACTCATTACTACATCCCCAAAACACTGTTTAGTCCCTAAATAGTAAACACTGAAGGGAGGAAAAAAAAGTGGTTTTATTAGAATCTCCGAATATTCAACATTCATTATTTAAATTATTGTATATGTAGTACATGTCCTTAAATTCGCCTTAGCCGAAAGATTAATATTATAAATGATGCTTTATCTTACCAAAAATTAATCCGGATCCGAGTCGGTATTAAACGTGTAATCTAAATCCGACAAGAAATGCATTCGTCTATGATTACTTCCCACTTACATTTAAACTAACATTTTCAGTTTCTCTCACTTACCACTAACACTCTTATAAAATTCTTCGCTACTGTAAATGCTATATCTTATCGACTACACTTCTCTATTTCTATTCTAATTTACATAAGTCACGATTAATTCACATGAAGAGAGTCTCAGTTCCGTTAACATCATATAAAAGCTCCCAACGGACTAGATTAAGAAAAATACGTGAAAGAGCATGCTACAAATGGTCAGAGCTAAATATCAGCTATCACATGCACCACTGTCACGAGCCCATCAATCTCACTAGCCTTCTTCGTATTGGAATAAGCACTATAATACCCCCTTCAGACTCTGTAGAAGATAATCTAAATTCTATTTCTGGTTATTTCTTATTCACTACACTTTTGTATATAACAAAATGTTGATTTACATAAGTCACGCTTCTATCACAATTTGAGATTCTCAATTCAAATATATCATAAAGCAGTTCAAAATATTAGTTGATGTTAAAAACGCTTGAGAACCCGTTACAGACTGATCAAAATTTAAGCATAATCATAGAGTTTTTCTTTGCTTACTGTCTCGTTACTTTCGCACATACAACGAAAAACTTTGAAATTCTTTTTAAACTCGCTACCACGAATCTTATTTCACCATAATATCCACATATTTGATTCGTTAGTCGCGGAACAATTTTGAAGAAGCTGAGTAGTAAGAGATTCTTAACCTTCCGCATACGATCGTGACATGTCGTGTAGATTTGATGTATAATAATGTTGCTATAATGGAAATAGTATGTGGCGTCCCTCCTTAAACTGTTTGCCACTTTTACACTACGCCAAGAAGCGACGACAACAACTTTAACATTCTCGTCTTGTTGCGAGTCAGCACTTTAGAACAACTAATTTCTGCATGATACGGTTATAAAAATTGAGAGTGTTCTACGTGCACACCTGCAGTATTAGCGTTTATACCCGTGTAGCTGTCAGATGAATACATAATACAATAATAGCGACAGAAGAGGAAAAGGAGCTCTTGCATTAATGATCCGATTGCTGCACACTGTCCTGATGTTTCTATAATGGAAAATCCCTAGCGCCAATGATTTGCTTGAATTTTGGTAACAAACATTATAATGTTGCCTGAATCATACTTAGGGATAATTAAGTCTGTCAAATATTTGTATCTGAGTATGAGTTGTTTATGAGTTTTAAAGGGATTTAAGGATCCATTTAAAAATTCACGAAACAAAAGATTCTGAATGAGATACAGAATTGCTAAACTAAATAAATGAATATCAAGTATAAAAAATTTCCACTTAAGGTAAATGAGACGTATTCCATAAGGAGAAATGAAATTATTTTATGATAGATTTGAGTTTTCGCACTTTTTATTTAAAGTTAAAAGCATTCTCAGTCTTATTTTAGAATTAAGGTATCTGTTAACTTATGTGACGACCTTTATCAAACCACTTGCATCCTTCTCACATTGCCATGAGATGGAACCTAAAATAATATATTTCTGCATACGCAGATATGCAAATTTCTAGTGAATACGCACCAGTGATATTAGTATTTATATCCGTGCAGCTATCAGAACACAGAAGAAGGGGGAAAGGAATGTTTACCTTGGAGATCCGTCTACTGTCCTCTACTAATTATCGACTTTGATTTCCCTCCTGAATTTGTTCAAATTTCCATCTCTCTGCTCACGACCGGGACCTGCTAAGTTCTTCTTGGATGAGTAGAAGACATCTTGTGTAAACAAGTAGATTCATCGCTCTTGCAACACAACTAACCAGAGCACTTCATGATTGTTTGGTGGATGCTCGAATCTTACTTGTACTGATGTCTATAAAGTTACTCGAAAGTTTTTCTTTATTTCATATTCCCTACTAGCTCGATAACTTTCTCATTCAGGCTGTATCCCTTCAGTTAACTATTAGCTGTAATATTTTTGAAAATATTTAAACTAACTTCTCTTCTGACTTTTCTTGTATTTGGACAAGTAATATTCTTATTCACAATACTATATTTGATATAATAAATATTGATGTTATAAGTATTAAATTTTGTTCTGGATCATTCGCAACTACTGATCTGAGTCTTTTGAAATACTCATCTTTTTAGCCCTTCACTTATGATACACGTAAATATTTATGCATGAGCCCTTATTAATCAATAGTTGCATTTACATGTGTAAATAGTGCATTTAGGAATATATTGCGCATAAAATCCACTTCCTTTTTAAGTTTGAAAATGTACAGAGAACTCATGAAGATAATAAAAAAAAATTTAATATTATGATTAAATGTCCCCTTAATTTATTTACAAATACTAATCTTTATCTAAAATTAATTCTTGGAAAATAAATTATGCGCACTTCGTAGGAAATAATAAAATTTTATAATGAGGAAATAGATAAAGTGAATTCTCATGAAAGTGTATCAGAATCCTCCCCAACCACAAAAAAAAAAAAAAAAAAAAAAAAAATAGAGATCAGCAAATAAAGATATTTTTCTCTATTACATAGCATGTTTATTTACAATTTTAAATTTTCATGCTTGCTATTGATTATATTATCACAAATAACAAATGTTGAATCATCAAGTACCCTTTAATTTTTATCAGCCAAATCAAAAGATGCAGAATTTGAGGCCTTTTGATGTCTCAATTACTTTTCAACAATTACTATTCTCTTTATTTATCTTCACTTATTTAAGCAGTTCATTCCATGCATAATACAACAAACGAATTTGAAAACAATATTTCATAAGAATACTATTTCATCATTTTACCCTAGTTTTTCTGATTTTTGTCTTTTAAATAACAAAAGCTGCAAGATTCAAGGAAACAACTATAATTCGTTTTATCATACATAAAGCTATATAACCGGATTTACAAAATTATTCCTTTCTCTAAAAAGTATTTCCAGAATCCATTTCATATACACATTTTTTCCTTCACCCATATCCATTTTCTTCATATGTTTTCATATTCTCTACTTCACTTATTTCTGCTTTTATTTTTCAAATAAATATACACAAACATCATCATCACATCAGAATCCTCGCATTACACTAATATCAAAGACATCCGAAAGTGAATAAAGATTATTCCCATTGTTGTTAAACTTCTTTCACCGAATCCATATCACATCCTTCGAGAATAAATACACATTTCAAAGTTATGCAAATAAGAAGAATATGTTTCGAGTGAAAATTAACGGCAACATCCTCTAATTGAAATTTTCTTTATTAAAAAAAATTATGACTTTTTTTCAAGTGTATGAAGCTCGAAAAAGTGAAGAAATCACAAAACGAAGAAAGATTTTTTTTTCATATTGTTTAACTTCTGCTGTATAAAAATCAAAGGCACACGTCAAAATCATGTAAATCTATTGTTTAATATTGATCAATTTTGACGCAAGACTGAAATGTGTTTGTCTACAATTTTTCCTTTCCCCTGATAGACATGAGAAGCAATGTTCGAACTCATGACACATAAAATTACAATCTTTTCGTTTATCCCTTGACAGGCCACCAAGGTTGGAGTTTTACACTGTCATGTCTTTCATTTTTTTTTTTTTTCCATTTATTTGAGCGCTAGGACAGAAAGACAGAATTTCGTACTGAGGGTGCATGCATAAAATGATTCTCTAGAGTTCCATCAACAAAGGAAATTTAGAAATTTTCTCTATTGTTTTTGTTTGTTCTTAAAACACTTCAGGATATAAAAAATATGTCTTGATATATTACTATTTTCCAAATAACTTTTTAAAATAATTTTCAACCTCTTTTTATATTTCTGTAAAATACTTGAGGCTGTTTTCAAAGAAACTCTTTATAAATCTATTTAACAAATCATGTAATAAAAATTCATATAGAAATATATCTTTCATATACATCTTTTAATCATCTAATGTACATATTTCTTACTTAGCAATTTCAATCAGGTTTATAACGTTAATTAGTTTTATGTTTATACTAAGATAAAATGATACTATACTTTCTATTAAAATAGGGTTATATAATTTCATTCAATGTTCTAAATTCAGGAATGTGGTTTTATATTTTATAGTATTAGATAAAATTATACATAGTTCCAGGAGATAAGAAACAAACATTAATCTTTATATTGGACCGTCAGTTCTTTATACAAAAATCCTAAAATTTTGTACAAATTCATATTACTTTAAATATCAAAGAATGACACACGTTTCCTCAATAATGATAGCTTAACGAATCCAAATTCTTAGAAAATTATGCTTAATATTTTTTCTAAGAAATGGAGCTTTAACATTAGTATCTCTTGAAACGTTCAACTTTTAAAGTTTAAAAGATTCACCAATTGCTTAACTTTGCAAAAACAAAGAGAGCTACGTTTATACTCAGTGATAACAAACTGAAAGGAATTTTTATTGTTCTATGTAAAAACAATCATGTTTAATTTATTATGTTGCAATTAGAAACAATAAAACATTTTATACAAATGTTAAAAATGTGATTCAAATAGAAGTATTCTTTAAAAAAAGTAATGTATCTTCGTTAGTAAGATGCATGAAAATATTTGATAATATTCCAATGAATTACCTACTTGCTCAATGAAAGGTATTTTGTAATAAAAGAACTCTTAAAACTCCGAAAATTCTATAAATGCTTATTACTTTAGATTACTGTTAAAAAGAAAAAATGCTTTTAATTAATCATTTTTTTTTTTGCTCAGCATTATTCGAAAATTTGTTTAAGTGGTCTTTTACATGAATAGATCATCAAAATTATTTAGATGTATAAAGGTGATAATACACTTTAAATGTTTGTAATATTTATTGTATAATAAGATATACAAATCATTATTATTTTTAAGCGACAAATAATAAGCAAATTTGTTGCGTGTTTTTGTTTATGGTTGCTTCATTTATTTTGTAATAACATCGAACAGAGATAGGTTGAAGGTGACTGATCTGAACATTTCTAACCGCGGTTAAATGACACCTCAGCAAGTACAAGCAACAACAGCTTTTGAAATCAATAAATTGGTTGGTTTTATTAACATCGCACTTGAAGAAACACGAGGGCTATTGGAGACGTACCTGTTAACTTTGAGTCTCGGTCAAGTGATGAGGACTGCACCTTCCCCGGAATCTCCCTCTCATAACTTCCACACCATGCCTTTCGGAGGTCTTTGTGAGCCTTGACAGATTTAACGTTTTTCAGCCATGGTTACACGGCAGATCTTTAGTGACATCACGACTCGAGGCCGCGACTAGAAGACAACCGCCAGACACTAGTTTGAGACCATGACAATTAGGCTCTCACGGCTTTTTAAAATCAATACAAAAATGAGATAAGTTTGAAGATATTTTTATCATGCTGGATGTTTTTGCTTTCTAAATTATAATTTGCATAAAAAACGAATTCAATATTCACTTTTCTGGACTGCACCAATGAAAAATTATGTCAAACCGTGCTACTAGATTAATCTACTGCAAAATTACGGCCTGCCTTTGGCTCAAAATCAAATTGTGGTCATAAATACTACATAAATAGACAATTGTTAGATTTAACAAGAAGAGGGAACAACATGTATACTTAAATAGCAGCAACGTAACAACACTTGAAATAATAGGCAAATTACACTGATTAAAATGCAAAATAATTCGGGTTTGAATTAATATTCCTGATGGGAAGTGAAAACAATTGTATAATAAAATATTTGGTTCATCCAATAATCTAATAGTGCAGAAATTACGTAGTACGTATTAAAAAATTATTAATTTTTTGTTTAAATCAATATTATTTCAAGTATACATATTTATTAAAAATAACTTATTTATCAAATTTATTTCAAAGTACAGTATTTCGAATGAATTTTTTTTAAATTAATTTTAAACTTATGATTAATTTTCGTTCTGCTTAGTTATATTTAATTTATTCTGATTATTACAAAACATCAAATAAAGACAGTATTAGCAAATGTATTAACAGAACTTTCTAAAAATACAAAATTCAGTATTCTCAAAAACAATTTAAGCCAGAACTATTGTAGAATATGTTTTCACATAGTTCTGTAAAATTTTAAAATTACTGTCCTTTTCTCAAAGTTTTTTCTGCTTCCTCTTTCCATATAATTTCGCAGTGTTATAAAACTATTTACAAAACATTTGCTGTCTTGATGGAGGTATCAAGATTTTCATCATATTTTCAAAATACTCTTTTATTTATACTTTTTTCTGATTTCGAAAACTTTATAATTGTTTGGAAAAATAGAGAATCAATAAATAATGCCATTAATTAGAAGTTCCCGATGCGAGATATCTAATGTTCTGACAAGAAAATCCGTTACTTATAGACTTTTATGTACACAAAATATGCATTAGGCTTACGTTATAAATATAATGGTTTACATCAATGTGTTTCTTATTAAATACTGTGAAACATAATACACACACACACACACACACACACACATATATATATATATATATCCCTATTTTATACAATTTACTTTATGCTTTCTTTTTTCTCAGTATTATGATGAAAATTGGTTTTATATAAGTCTAGACACAACAATTTACGTGCTTTGTAATTTCTATCTATTGCGATCTTTTTTTATTTAAGTGGATGAAAATTGTGAAAATTATCGATAATATCCATATTTTTTTTATCATTTTGTCACTTTAAAATAAATTTCCTTTTTTTGCATTATTAACAACATAGATCTAATATTTCCTCTTTTTTATAAAAAAAATTCCAAGGAAAAGGAAGTGTTTGAATCTTCGGTTTAATCATTTTTAAATATTTAACTTTAGTGCATAAAATCAAGAATTGGTTTTAGAGATTCTATTAATTATCAGTTACTTGAAAGATATTCAAAAAACTATTAATTTTAAGATAAATTATTATTTAAACTCAACAAATATATCAGCTGTTAGTTTTGTCATGTTATTTATACAAATGGTTCTAATCAAATTTATTTTTAAAAAAAAGATATCAGAGTAAAATAATGAAAAGGCTTTGCTTCGGATAATTTTTTTTATTTAATAAATGATTTTATGCATGACAATCATATGAAATGCTTCTAAAAGTGATTTTATTTGTATTATTTAAATCAGCGCCAATCTTTAAAGGGAATAATTTTCTGTCAATGTTGAATGTCTTTCATGAAACTTGGTCTTAAACGTCTCTCATCAAACTTTCACTCCGTGCTTCCTTCTGGTCCGTCGCCAATAGTCCTTGTGTTGCTTTTAAATGCAAAGCCACCAGACACTAAATCAGTCAATCTTCAGAGTTTGTTTTGCATCAAATTGCAAATTTTAAAACAAATTAACTTTCTTTTATTAAGTACCGAGATGTCTTAAGATCAAGATGCAAAATATAAAAAAAGTATATTTAGTTGAATCCTGTTTTACGTTCATGCTTTGTGACAGGAAACAAATTGGTCCAAGAAAGACGACTCATGAGTTTAATTCGTGTGCTTTGTAATACAACCTTATAATACCCCTCCGTTTCCAAGACATGGATAAAATTGGATTTTACCATACAATTGAGTGAAATTGCGTCTTCCGTTTGCAACAGAAAAATTAAGTAATTAAAGGACAGTAATTATACAGCAATCTTTTAAACGAAAGTATATGAAATTTTTTATTATTTTATTTCCATATGTCTGATATGTACTCAATATATTTTGCATCAATGTTTTAATTTACTTTCGAAAAGTCCGTCTTTTTGTTTCCAAAATCCAGATGCTTCTTTGTTTTATATATTGTCAAAAACATATCTTTTATTATCCATCGATACCTTCATTCTAGGTTCTGGACCCATAAGATGTATGCAGAGTTACTTTTTCAGTTGGAGAATCAGTTTATTTTATCATCAAGATCTATCTACTAATTATTCAAACGGTTTTTACACTACTGTGTCAAGATCCTGATAACTGGCGGCAGAAATATGCCAATTTGGAAAGAATGATTACAGTTTTCTGATAGTTCTATTTGAACACAATGTTTCATTTGTTTATTTATACGCCTTCAGGGGTTTGTCTTCCTTAAATAGGCAGGGGCATCACGAACCCGAAGGACCCTAATGATTGTTCCTTTTCCATGGTGCTTACTGTCTTTGGTAAACACGAATTACGCTCCTCCGGGATACCCCAGCGACCCATAATTATTTTTGACCATCTTTCGTGTCAAATTTTTTTTATCTTTTTCAAACATCTAAATCACAGCTATGACTTGTTTGGCGCATTATAGCCATTTCTGGGGTTCTTGCACAATTAAAATATTGCCACTCACTCACTTACTTATTTACTTATATGTCTTGGTTAATCAGAAATTCAAAACAATGATCGAAACAGTATATATCACAATTTGGAAAATATTTCATGTTTCCTTTACAAAGTTTCAGCATATCAAGCCTTTCCGAAATTTAAATAAATTTAAATGATTCCAACGGATAATAAAAATACCTAAAATGCAATTTCAAGTATATCGACGTAATTTTCTAGAGAGGAAAAAAATTTGCAATACTTATTTGGACAAATCCATTAATGTTAAATTTTAATATATTTTTAAAAATGTCAAGCTATTAACTGTGAACAAAAGTGCTGGTTTGAAAATGTGATTATGAAAGACATAAAAAAGAGAAATTCATTTTAAATAAAATATGTAGTAAAATATCTCTATAAAAGTCATGCTAAAATCAGAATTCTACCAATTATTTAATAAATTTTATTCGTAAGTAGAAAATAAAAAATAACCAAATAATAATAATTATTATTATTAATGACAAGATTACTAATGATGTGAATTATTGTAGCTATATATATAAATCAGAATTAATTAAACATGTATTTATTTCAAGATATAAATTTTAAAAAAGCTGAGAAAAGTGCTAAAATAATTCTATTACATTACTTTTAACTCACAAATTCACACTTAAAATTGGAATTAAGAACTCAAAATATTAAAAAAATAATAATAATTGTTGTCGAACTCTTCAAATCACTATTTATTCTGCTTATAGTTTACTTCAATAATTATCATGATCTCTTTTTTACAACTTCCGATAGAGCAGACAATCAGACCAGTGGTAGAAGGTGGGGATGCGCAGTAGGTGACCGCGCATCATCTAACTATAACCTCTGCTGTTACCGATGCCATCTCGCGATTTCGAGCTGTATTATAGACACGTAAATAGAGATGGTACACTTGGTGCTTCTTCCAAGTGCGAGTTGCGTAGTGTTATTCGATTGTTGCAAGCAGAAGAGAATAATACAGCAGAAATGCAACAAAGGGACAGAATGTACGGTGAAAAATTTATATATGTTGTTGTTGAGCTTGAATGATGTCGATAATTTAAAGCTAGGCAAACTGACATTCAGAATGAAGGATGCACGTCTACTCAAACAAACTTTCAACAACTGGAAAATTATGGCTACGGATTTTTCAGGCCAAAAAAAAGTGCCTTACCTATTAATTTATGGAATCGGAACTACGATTAATTCAGTTGTTTGTTATCAGACTTTACGATGGCTGAGAGGTGCAATTCAAAGTAAGAAAGAAAAGGAATGTTAACTTCGCTTGTTCTCATTCATGATAATGCCCAACCTCACATTACTTCTGTAACCCACAAATTCTGAAGCAATTTAAATGGTATTTTGATCATCTAGCGTATATTCCTGGCATAGTGCCGAGTGATTTTCATTCCTTCCTTGAATTAAAGAACTGACTTAAAGATCAATGTTTTAAGACCAATGTGAGTTTTTAAAACAAAGTGCAGGTCCATATAACATCACTAGTGACAATATTCTTGGAAAAGGGTATCGGAAAACTCGTCCACCGATATGACAAATGCCTGAATCTTTAGGGTGGTTGTGTTGAAAAGTATCCACGTTTATACATAACTCTTGGTAACAAATTCATCTAATTCTGGTTTTTTGATTTTCTTATGACCCATTGGAGGTTGAAAAATAAACGGGCCTCATAATTTCGTTGATGAATTTCCCGATTTACTAATAATTTCTTTTATACTTTTGTAAATACATATCCTATTTTTCTGAAACTACATAGGAGATCTTTTATGCATTTCCTTTTTAAAGTTTTTCGGATTTGTTTTTCTGTTTTTACTACTGTTCTAGAAAAGTCCACGCTAGCCGAGAGAACATGATCACAAGCTCCCGGCCAACATTTTTGTCATTGAGCAGCGTATTGGAGCTCTGGTTTCTCTACAGTCCTGTCGTCTGATGAGGTTGATGCGTTTTACCTTCAGGGGTTCAAAATTCTGGCAATGGTGCGCTGAGGAAGTTGGAGAGGGGAGTGTCAGATTAGGTGTCCTCCTCGTCGCTTAACCGTGGCTCGTAATTATGAGGTCAGTCATCGATAGCCTCGATTTGCTTCTTAGAACGATGTTAAAAAACGATTAATATAAAAATCATGCAACTGTTCAACATTTTCTCATTCCGAAGGAAATATACTCCACAGGATTTCCATACTTCAATTAATATTAACCGCAATTAATATTAAGAATTAGAAATATTAACCGCTGATTAGATTTTTGTTATTTTTTCCCACAAGAACTGACTATTAATCTTAAGTCTAAAATAATATTTTTTCAAACATTTAAAACTTCATTGTTTGCGGAAAAATTTTCAATGAACGGACTTTCAGTTTCAGTTTTTTTTTTTTTTTTTTTTTTTTTTTGTCATTCGAAAAAGAAAATTTTTCTTCATCTTTATTTCTTGTAGATTTATAGGTTCAAACCTGAGTTTAGTGAGCTGAAGTTAGGAATGAGATATGGGAATGAAAAACTCAAAGTAGTAGTGACCATTGGTTATTTCTTAAGAAATCAATAACTATCATGCTCCTCGCAATTCAAAATAATCCAACCTATTAGAGCGTCTTTGGCTCTATTCGAGCAGATTCACTGGAAGCAACCTGTTGTTTTAGTTATTCTTCAAATTCTGCAGTATAATTAGGAATCCAGGTCCCATACCAACGGTGACAACTCTACATAAAATGTCGAAGATAACTTGAGCGTGTGAGGCAGAAATCAAAACTAAACTACGAAATATTACCTAATTTGTTTCGGTGCCTTTTAACAGATAACAGCACACAATTGTAACACCAAGCTACTTTAGCAACGTCATCAGTCCTGAAAAACAAGTACTTTTTCAACCACCCTTATGCCGTCCGAAAGGAAAAGGAGGTATAAACAATTAACATATAATACTAATTCCGGAAACCGTCCTCTTCTTTGTGCGATAAGGAACAAACAAAGAAATCATACTACATTTCTCATTGACTAGAACTTTATTAGAATACATATGTTTCGATATCTTGAATGAAGAACACTATGAAAGATAATTAAACATTTCTACTTAATTTAATGTACAGTTAAGAATGGAATTTTTTTTCCATCAGAATTTCTAAAAGTTCATCACACTAGGTTAATGAACATATTGATTCCTTATAAATCGAATTTCTTGCTCTTTGCTTAATTATGGTAAGTGTTGTACTTGATCATATCCTCGCACAACAAATATGCTAGTTATGAGGATATATACGAGTTCATTCAGTTAGAATAATGAATTTTATCAAATTAGTGAATGAGACGATAATCTATTTTCGGTAAGAGAAGTAAGTATTCAATGGCCCATTAAATATCGTAATATTTGTAACAAAAACAAAATATCAGCAAATGAAGTTTGGTTATTACTATCATCACGAATAATTATGTAATGCGTGTAACTATATGCTGCATAATTTATACGCAGTGTAATATTTAAGTTATGAAGTAATCACCAAGCAATTTTTCTTAGATTGCTTGCCTTTATCTCTCAGGTATTCTTAACATAATTAAATACATTTTAACCAATTCATAGTAGAACAGCTATTTTATATTAAGTCTTTTAAAGAGAATTCTTTTAGTAGATTTGTAAAATTACATGAAATTAAATAAGAAAAATTGTTGTACAGGTAAATATTATTACTCTTCAGATACGAATTCTTTCCATACTATTCTTCCATTCCAAAACATTCTTTAACCCATTGTACTGTGCAGTTGAGCAACGTGTTAAAATAATCGAATTTTATCGAGAGGCAAAAAATGTATTAACATTCAATGGGGAAAAGTTTCGAGAAATTCAGGAGAATTTCAAGTTTTCCGCAATCGAGAACAGACCAGAAGAATGATGGCAGCAAGCCGGTGCTCCTGCCCCAAAGACTCGCTTAACAACTGAGACTAAAGACAACTGTATGAAAGAAAGATAATTTTGCAAAACTCTGAAATCAAATAGCCTCCACTCTCCCTGACTTAACTGCTCCAGACTTTATTTTAAGGAGTATTTTAAGTATAGACCTACATGAGTAAAAAATTGTAGAAATAAGCAAATAAATCTTTCGAAAGGTGATGGCTTGCTTAGAAAGAATGCGTCAGAGCGGATAGCAAAATGGATGTTCTGCTGAGCACTTCATTGGCTACCATTATTATTATTATTATTATTTCTATTTTGTTCAAATGGGAACACATAGTAGAGCAAGGGAAAATATGAATGACTACTGGCAGCTTGTGGAAAGGAATTGAATTGAAGTTTAAATTTTAAATTTATCGGTCGATTCGCTTTGAACTGTCGCATAAATGAAATTTCTTTTACATAAAATTGAAGCGTTGAAATTACTTCGCATTTCCACACGCGGTACACTTTATGTTCATCAAAGTAGATGAATAATTTGTATTACTGTAGGAAACTTGGACTTTTTATATGAATTTTTCGAGAATTTTCTATTAGAATAGGTTTAACGATCTGACAAAGCATTGATAACAGTGGTTATTTAAAAGACGTAATTCTTAAAACTAAATAAAATTTGTTTCATAGAAATGCGTTTTTTGTTTATAAAAACCAAAGTTAATAATTAATTTTTTTTTTCATTTTAAAATGATCTAATAACTTTTAGTTCACCCTGTACTATGATTTGTGCTTACATTGTTTACACTTTTAATTACTTCAATTAACAACAATATTAAAGTGGAAAAAATGATTTATTTTATGTAGATAATTTTATAAAATATACTATTTTTTTTTCTAATTAACATGAAGCAGACAGTATTGATATTTATAAAAAAAATACTTTGAAATAGTGAAATTAATTAATTTTCTTACTAAAGTAACTATGTCTTATTTATTCCTAACGAGAAATGCATCATTATTTACAGAAATATTTTGTTGCAATATTCTAATATTATTTAATTCATACGTCGTAGTATAATTATTGTATCTCAGTTACATTTCTTAACATTTTAGTTTACTCTAATTTGATATAATTGGAATTTACAAGTCGAACATTTTATATACCTATGCAATAAATGTAATAATTTAGCAATGAATCTTCCTACTTCAAACAATAATGATGTCGTTTATTAGAATTGTTTTGAGAACATGAATAATTCTTACTGTAAGAAATAACAAAAAGATTTATAATTAAAACTCTCTATAATTATATTTTAGAGTATATTAAATGTGTTTTTGATGAGGAATTATTTTTTCATAATGAGTAAATTTAATAAAATTTACATTGCACTTCTTTTGCGTAAATTGTAATCCTTTTTAAAATTTTACGAATCGTTAGTTGAAATAATAATCCTATAACTTGCTCAGTTAATACAAACCAAAGTTTCAGAAATTTCAGAAGAGTACATTTTAGTTTGGAGTGTGGTTAAAAATTATTTGAAAATAGAATTATTTTTACATATATGCATTTATGTAATAACAGAAGGAATTGTAATATGTCACCTAACATGCTTCACGTTCTACAAAAAAATTAAATGAAACTGAAGTCTTTTAAGGTGAAACGATGTTACAAAAACCCAAATATAATATATTTCAACTTTCTAACTATTTAAATGGGAATGATAAAAATGATTTCTCATCTTTCTAATTTTTTTAGATTAGAATGTTGGATTTATATATACATCACCTTTATTGGTATATTTATTGCTTTTTAATACATATATGGGGCAGCAGAATCTTTTATTTAAATTAAAATTTAGAATTCCTTATATATCGGCAATGCAATCAATATATATCAATAATGCATTCCATATACATCAATAATACATTCTACAAATATCGAAGACACCTTCCATATATATTCATGACAAATAGAACAATCTTATTAATGATAAAACTGTTTTTAATGGACTCTCTTACGTGCATTTCACTTTAACTAACTTCTGGGAATGCTTTACTACGATACTTGATAGGAGAATCTCATCCAAATGAAATAAACATTACAAATATAAATTAGCTTTATGATAAAGAAAGAATTGTAATGAATGGTAAATAGGAGATAGAGGATTTATAGAAATTCATAGGAACACTATATTGGTTCGAGAAACTGAGGGCGATCGTCTGTTTAAAATTACCTGATCAAGTAGAATACTGGATTATAATATTTGGTAAAGGATAAAATTAGTTAAGCACTTTTCAAATTTCATTTATTTCGATATTGCTTATTTAAGATTGAATACATTGTTTAAAGTCTTTTAGCCAATTATTATTTCGTTACTATGTTTCTTAATGACAACGAAAACAGTTCGTTACAACTAAATTGAATTATTCCATATACTTACTCTAGTTATGTATATATGTCCTCTCTCAGTCTATCTTCCCCTTTTCTCCCTTTCTTTACTTAAAAAAATATCCGATCCTTGTTCATTAAAATTAGTTGTGTTGAGATACAACAATCTTACACTAATATTTTCAAAGTAGTCTTCTAAAGCTTTCGCAAATTTTGTGACGTCGGTAATGAACGATTTTCTTTTCACTAAACTCGGGATATTTTGATGTAATTTGAATTGCATAAAATTGCAGCTCCTTTCCAACGTGATTAGGTAAACTAGATTAAGATAAGAAATGTACTGAATTGAATTAAAAATAAAGGTATGCAAGCGAAATTGAATTGAAAGGAAAGTTAAAGGAGACAAATGATAACGGTAAAGGAGACAAATGATCTGCTGAAAGCGGGAAGTGCTTGAATTGGAACAAGTGATTTGGTTTGAACAACAACTTGGATTAATTGAGTTATGAGCGATTCGAGAGAGAATGATCTTGCATACTCTTTGATGGATAATAAAGTGTGTTATCCTTCTCTTACGTATCTTCAGTTGGAGTTTTGAACTTATTGACTATTTATTTAAACTTTCAGATGGCTGTAGAGTTAAAGAAATAATTATGTCGCAACTTCACCTAATGATTATGCCTTTTTCGAAATCTGTGCTTTAACGCCTTTTTTCAGAAGGCGCGCCGCTGATCCAACTTACTCACTGGACTTCATTTTAGTTTCTTTATTTTTGATTTGTTGTGTGATGCATATTGATAATGTGTGTGTTATATAGCTATGAACTATTAGAACAATATACAACTTATTGAAAACTTTATGTTTAAGCTCTTCAATATAAATTTCACAACATGAAATAATATTTAAGAAAAACGGAAATAATTTAAAATTAATGTTGTTTTAATCTAATTAGAAAGTTATCTTAAATTACTAGTATAAACTTATGAATATATTTCAACGAAGCACTAGTAGTTACATTAATTTATTCCCAGGCTTATCTTAAGCATTTACAATGACTTACTTATATTGCTTAATTTATATTACTCTACATAGACAAACACTTGCATTGTCTGAAGTTGAATCAGCGTTTTTATCAGAACATTCCACAAGAAAAACAAATTCACCTTCATGCAGTTTAAATGAAACGAATTAGATGCCAAGCTTCTTGATATACATTCAGTCTTGATGCTCAGAAGCTTCTTTTTGTTCCAAATTGATTACTTGTATAAACTGAGAAGGTTAAGTATTTTTGTGTTTCTCTTCAGGCAACTAATTTGTACCACAGGAAAGACAACGCGGATTACGCTAATCCCAAGTGATTTGCACAGAATAAAAGAATCCTGAAGTAGCATATGTTGCCCTTTCTTCCGTTTTTCTTTTTATTTGCGACATTCATTTATACTAAGAAGCAAGCTGGAAAGAGAAAGATATTTGTACGTTGTTCAAAATGAACATAGGGTTAGAAACAATAAATTCTTTCTATTTTCTGTTGAAGCATTGTTGATCTAAAGATATGTACACTCACCACAGTAATATTCTTAATTAAAAATTTCTCTTATTCAAGAGAAAAATCATTTTACGAAGGGAATCTCCCCCTTATCACTAAGAGAATTATATATTAATTTAATAAATGGATTATGAAAGGAATTTTGCAAGAAATTGATGCTCTGCGAGATATATTTTTTAATTTTTGTATTTATTTACTTATTGAAAGGAAAGCTACCTTATTTTTTAAATCAGTGGTATTTACAAAATATTCATATTTCTATCATACGAATTGATTGAAAAATGTTAGTTGTATTTAAATGGAAACTGTGTTGGAAATAGTTTCTCAAAATCAACATTTTGAAACCAAATATTAAATTAATTACTGTTAAATAAATGTAATGAAATAAATTGGTTTATATCATATCGCGCATACAAATACCCGAATTTTCATCCTTATAACACGTTTGATAAAAATTTATGAGATGAATTCGCATTTTATTATTCACTTTTTAATTTGTATCAATTTTATCGTTAATCCAAATTATTTTCAACCAATCTTCTTATGTAAAATGTACTTCAACATCCGCAATAGATATCAGAAAAATTAACAATTATGTAACGCGTTTGCCCAATTTGAAAACTGGAGGTGTTGTCCTTCTAAATTCATTCACAAATTCTATAATCTTAAGGTTAAATTAAATATTTCAAAGTGTTTTTAATGTATAATAACTTCTACACACAAACTTGAACAAAACGCATTCATGACATCAATTTATAATAAGATTTAGGTGAATGAATTTAGAATTCTGAAAGAATTAACGTGAATGTTTAATCAGTTCGAAACATTTTGCTTGGTGTATCAATATTTGGTAGTTAAAGAAAATATTTGAAAATAAATTATGCAGAAATACTTTTAAGCCTCAATAATTACAAATATTAGCAATTTCATACAAGAATCATCATTGAATCAAATGAGAATCTAGGTATTAAAAGTCAACTAATTCTGAAATTATGTAACCTAATGTTTAATATGTATAACCTTTAAATATAAGTTCCTAAATTAATCATAAAACATAAAAACTGATTTATGATGAAAGTAACTGATGGCAAATCAACTGTATTATTCTTTTATCTTAGTCGTATTGATTTAAATCTACTTTGTGCAGAAATTGTGTGTGGAAGGGATGCACAAATCTTCCTTACTGGTTCGATTCCCTTCTCGATTGCCACTTTCACAATGCAGTTGCCACTTTAATCTTTTTACAAGCTTTTACTTTTCTTGCTATGTGTATTATGCCTTTCTAGTTCAAAATTTGCACTGGAATTTTAACTCAAAACCTATCATCCGATCGCACAGAAATTCAGCATACACATATAACTTGGATGACAACACAATATTATGGTGGTATGTTCAAGCAGTTATAGACTTAAGAAAGGAATGGCCTTGAAGCATGGTCCTTGCACAATGTACTCGAGTTTTAACCCATACCTTTTATTCGATCTATCTGAAATGTTGCATATATCTTCGAAGACAATACAACGTCGGGGAGGGGGAGGCTTAGGACTTGTATTTAACCAAGTCAAACTCTGTTAAAATTTCCACACTCGTATAGCTCACGTAATTGCTCTTTAGTCTCAATTTCTAGACTAAAAAGAATTAAATAAATATAAATAAAAAGTTAAATCAATTTTTTATTTAAATATGGACTTAATGTATAAAAATATTTTTAAGTATAATAAGATGTATAATTTATGAAATATTTAATGTAAAATTAATACATGTTTTGATCTAATACTCAAGTGAATATCTATGGTACTTAATTCATCGGTAGTTAACCTAGGTATATTACTTAAGTGGCCAAATTTTTGTAAATTATACATTATTTTACATTTAAAAATTTTTTTATACCATTTAATTCATCCTTAAATAAAAGCATGATTTTAAAAAAAATTACAAATATTTATTTTTATAACAAAATTCGAAACTAAAAATAAATCTTCACATCTAAAACTTGCAAAACCAAAGACATTATTATGTTTCCCACGGTTTAAAGTGGGAAATATAGAAACATATGTTTAAAGAAATAGACCTATTATGTTCACCTAATTCTGAAATCGTATTATCTATCACAATTTCCGAACACAAAGAAATTTGAATTGGGGTTTCACTAAATAAAAATCCTAATTCTAAAACTGTCTCCTGTATCTATAAGTCCCAAGGGTCCTTTCATCCCTCAAATTTGCCTGCAGAAATTTCTTGGTGGGAAATGGGATTCTCCATTTTCCACATGATTTGAAACGAAAGAATTTAATTCGTTTTCGTTATGATGAATAATACAAAGGTACCATACAAAATTGATGATATTATTATGAAATGTGAAACCATATTATTAAAACGAATGTACTCCCCACGGTCGATGGATAATTCGGAATGTCTTGAATTATACTGATTGAGAGCATTTGTGGTAAATACTCGTATGTTTCTGACTTTTTTGAGTAGACATAAATGTTACAGTTATGCTGATAGTTCAACGAGAGAAATGCTCACCAAACATTAAAGTTTGCTTTAAAGTTTTGAATACATACATTGTTTTTGAACATCGTATATATTTCACAGTGTATTTTACGATGTTGGGAATTCTATAAACAAAAATTATTATCAGTTAATTATGTATCATCGTTTGCCAGCGTTTGATTTGCAAGTGGATGCAATATTTTTTTTTCTTTTTCTAAAATATAAATGCACATTCTTCTTAAGGCACTAAAATCTACTTACTCATTTTTTTTTTTTTTTTTTTTGTATTTTGCTCAGTTTTCAGTAACAAATATTTCATCTTCATTCTTATTTAATAAAATTGTTACCAACGTAAAATAAATTTGGGAAGTTAATCATACAAAACTGTTAACTTCTAAATTAAGAATAGAAATATTTTTTCCACCATATTTCACATAATTTAATTTCCATTGACTACTTATATAACGTTTCAGTGAATTGGCAATACCTCACAGAGATAATTTGACAACATATTTTATAGATGGATTACTTGTAAAGCTTTACACTTCGAGACAGCCCTAGAGCTAGTAGCGATGGACCATGCAATTTTGAACCTTGGTTAAGTGACGAGGATGACAACTGAGCATCATCATTGTTAGAGAACAAAATGTGTAAATGTGTAATTCTCGACATCAAAGGGTGTCGTTAACATTTTACGACGAAAGGATACCAAATATTAGACTGAAGCACTACATGCATTCAATATCTGATATTCCTGCTTCTGAGTCATTTGATCATCATGTTTTGCAAAGGATTGCCTGTCCAAATTTACTTTCTGTACAACTTGCCATCAGTTGCAAAACTTTATATATTTTGGAAAAAACATTATTTCTTTCTTTAGCATGTATGCAAATCAAGCTGTTGTGGAAATAAATGAGTACTGTGAGTCTCTTTATAAAGTTTGAATATTTCTTAAAATATTTGCAACATGGTTTATAGAGATATATAGTCAGCCATTAATCCACGGAAAAATAATTGACGAATTAAAGGACGCATGCTTATTTTATCAGAATATTGATTTAATCCATCGTCCCTTTCAATACATCCATTTAAAAATATATATTTTATGAATATTTAAAAATTTCTTTTAGTTTTAATCTGAAAGTTTTTAATCTCTGAGAAACCAGGCATGAATATACAAAAATTTAATTTGTGTACCTTGATTTCTAGAATGAAAGAAACTTTCATATTTCCTATACAGACTATACGTGAAGTAATTAATTACATGTATAATCCCTTTAATTTTCTTAATGCTCTACAATACATATAAATGGTTCAAAGGGAATTTATTGAAAACAAACTTCACTAAATATTACCCCCATGAGGATTACAGTATAAATATCCATTTTTTCAATAACATATAGCTATCATTATGTTTTAAAAATACATTCTTAGATATTTTTCTCCTAAACATAACTTTTATAAATTTTCTGTCATTTTTATCTCCAAGACGACCATAACTTGTTTTCTGTTGAATAAAAATCCAAAAATACTGAGGAAAATTTGGCTTTTTCGAAAATTTATTTTAACTCAATGCTTGTGATATCTATTGTTAATTAGAAATTTTGTAAAATTTGGTAATAAAGAAAAAAAGAAATGTTCTTCCATGAAGAAGTGTAACTAAAAATTTATTCTGATAGTGTGTATGTTAATAAAAACATGTGTGACATGTTGCTTTTCGTCTTCAACATATTTAAATATTCTATTATAAAGGTAATATTATTAGAGGTACCTTATGATTTGAAATAAATTAACAGAATGGGAAATAAAAGGGCTTTTGAAATTTAAATTTAAATTTATTTATTTATTGACGTAAGAATTAATTATTTATGTGTATTACTTAATTATTTACTCATATATTGCTTACATCGTTGTGACCTAGACACACTAAAATATGTGTACATTCATTTAGAGCTCCCTAACCCGATTCCTAGGCTTAATATTTCAAGTAATTAAGAAAAATAAAATAAAATAATTCTAAATTAACAGCTAATAGGATGCGATTCTCGCTCAGTTGTCATGCTCATGACTCTCTTTTGCATTGGACGTGACAATATGGACTGATTCGTAATGCAATATACTTTAAAATTGTTAAAAAGCTATTTCACAAAGAGAAATACAATACTTGTATAATGTCATTTTTCATAGTTTCGTGTTCTTAAACACATTTGCATGTAAGACTTTTGTAAATTGTTTAATATTAAATAAACAAGTTTGTTTCTTTTACGATTGATGAAAAATTTAATAAGCAAACTTCTTAGTATAAAAATATATTTTTGATTCATTAACAACATTTTATCAATATATTTGAGACCATTGATTTTATCTCATAATTAATCCATTCAAATGAAAGATTTTTATTAAGTATTGATCCTATTATCATTGGATTAATTTTTCTTCTACAACAATTCATTTCATGAAAATTCTTTTCCCTCTATTTAAAAAAAATTAAAACAAATGAATTAATGATGAAAATAATTTATTTGTATAAAGAGAATATTCAATTATTATTTTTATTCATTTGTGTGTATTGGTGTTCTTAATATTACACACCCGTTGGCGTGGTGTGGATGTTAGGAGAGGAGGGGTGCCAGCTCAGGTGTCGTCCTCGTCACTTGACCGTGGTTCAAAATTACGAGGTCCGTCGCCAATAGTCCTCGTGTTGCTTCTAGTGCGACGTTAATAAAAAACAAAACTAACTAAATTAAATTAATATTACACTCGATATTTTCAAAAATACACAGGAGCAATAATACATTTTTATAAGATAATAAGACATCTGAAATGCAATTGTAAAAATTGCTATTTTAAAAATGAATATTGGAATAAAGCAGATTTTTTTTCAGAGGAAATTCATTAATTATACGCGTAACTAAATTTAAAAACACAAAGGCTTAGCTCACAACAAAAGACCAAAAGAATCGATCGATACATACAGTTCACACAAAAAGGAACAAAATCTGCTTAACATCAGTTGCTATTCATCAGTTTGACACAAAAGAAAAGTAAAACGAAATCTCTTATCTGAATTGAAGTGACGAAAATGCGATAGCAATCTCTGTTACAACTGATCACTCACAACATCAGACAGGCTGAATGCCAAGGGCATAAGAAACCAATTGAAAAGAGAATGGAGAGTAAAAACAAAATTTAATGCTTCACTTTTTGCTGAGTGTGCTTGCTGGAGCCTAAAGGATTGATGGTGCTATTGTATAACATTTACTATTCGGATATATTTAGCGTCTGCAAATCTTTTTCAACTATTAGAACGATTTCGCCAAATCAAAGCAGACCGTAAATCTTTGGTTTTCGTGTTATTTGATTTCAAATGAATGGTTTTTGACAATCAGGTACTCAGCTTGATTTGAAAGAAAATATACTGCTTGCCAATTTATTGCAATCTTAATATTTTAACGTGTTTTAAATTTACAATAATATCAGTTATGGATATTTAAAGCAAATTGGAACACGCTTTGGCCTACTATTAGAATATGAGAATTCCAAACTTTAATTTTCGTCAAAGAGCCTTTATTCGTATTTGAATAGCCAACAATATAGTATTATCTATAGCTGAACTACATTTAAAAATTTTATAAATCATATGCATATTTTTGCCAATTCCTTTAAAACATTCTTATGATAGTTTCGGCTTTCATTTGTTTTAAGACTTAAGTGTGCACTGAGTTCTATGTTTCATTGAAACTACTGCCATCCTCTAAGTACAGATTTTTCAGTACTTTCAATATGTACCATTTTCAAAATAATTTAATGCATTTGACTCAAAAGTGAATTAAATCATGTTTATGTAAATATCTACACTGATGATAATAACATTCTTAACTAACGATGTAAATTTATAATTTGTGAAATTTAATTTATTTGAATGCGGAATATTGAAGGAATATATTGATCGAATAATGTGGTATTAGACGTTTAGAGCTAAATGTAGGTATAACTTTAGAAAGAGGTCTTGTCCCACTATAACTAACCGTCTTATTAGATTATAAATACTCTTAAGCGATTTTTCACTTAAAAATATTCTCAATATCCAGTGAAAAAAAAATTCCCTAAAATCAAAATTCCTTACGATGTTTTTCTCAAAAATATCGCTTCAGTTCAAAAAGGTAAGCGACCACATAACTATATTGAATACTTTTTGTCCAATTCA
Source organism: Nephila pilipes (assembly GCA_019974015.1). Taxonomy (NCBI): domain Eukaryota; kingdom Metazoa; phylum Arthropoda; class Arachnida; order Araneae; family Nephilidae; genus Nephila; species Nephila pilipes. The sequence continues at coordinate 1,058,618 of BMAW01122873.1, read as the reverse complement.
ACCACACCAACTGTAATTAGGCTATATGTTGTTTTATTGCTTCTGGATTGTCCCTTAAACTATCAAGAGTACTCGAATCATTTTAAAAAAGTTTTTTTCCCCTTTTTGGGTACATAAGAAAGAAGAGTCATCTTTTGTAAGTCAGAAAACACTCTTTCTTGATCTGTCAAATTATTTTCGAGATTTTCCTATGTGTATGGTAAACGGGGCGCTTTCTTTTTTGTGCTGAAGTCATCTGCACAAAAATATCTTTTAGTATAAGAGGCAAGAAATCAAAACAATACTAATATAACAAAAATCCCTCCGATCTCGTGTAGGTATAACGCGTGAAATCAGTCCAAAGAGGAAGATAATGGCAAATTATGATTTATTCACAATATTCAGGAATAAGCTGAACACAGCTAACAAAGCTTGAGCAGATTAACAACACAATTTAGAAATATAACTCTGGTACATATTAGCGACACAACAGGAACACAGACACACTTGTAATAACAATCACAGCACTTTCCATGACATTCAACTCACCAGCTTCCTAGTTCACATTGTGGTCAAATCTCCGCAATAATAATCTGCACTTCCAAGGTAGACTCCAACAGTTTCCAGTAGATACAGGCCTCTTCCCAGCAGAATCGCTTGGCCGCACCGACAGATTCCTAAGCAGATCATCTTAACCAAGGCCGATCAATTCTAATTGATTTCTCTATTGATTCCTTTGGCTTAGTATATCTCTTTATTTGTAACAACTTTACCCAGGTGTGAGGTCATAGGAAAAATTTATAATTTTCCTCCCAGTTAAGATTTCAAATAAGATCCCAGGATTACTGAAATCCACATTTGGCAAGTTTCTCGCATAGTCACCAAATTTATTGCCAAATTCATCGCCAAGGCTATGCGGGTCATTGCTTTAGCTTTCTTTGGCTTGCTGCCGAAATCTCAAAAAATGTCTCTTTTCCCAAATAAAAGAAACATTACATCATCTCGGGTTCGTTAAACAAGTAACTCATCATCTCATTAATTCTAAAGTAATCCCAAAATTGCTGTGAAGCGATACGCCAGTCTACAAAATTAAAATCACAGATTTAAAATCTCATTTCAGTAATGATTCTAAATATGCAACCCTGAAACGCCTGCGAAGGTAGGTTTCGAGAAAGGTTTATTTTAAAGAGTGGAAATTTTTATGAAGGGAAACAGTTGAGTCTGCGAAACCGCTCAACAGTTGTTAAGATTAAAACAAAAAGTACACATTTTTGCTTTTTAACGCTTACTTAACATTTTGATGAACTTAATCATAATGTTGTAAAAATTACATAAGCATCTAAATTAAAATGTACGAAAGTAATTTTATTCGAAAATTGGCTAAGGAAATAATACATGCCTTACACCCAAAGGTCCTCTTTTAAAAATAACTAAATTATTAAACAATGCTTTCGTAATTCGAAAGATAAATTTTGAATATAACTATTATTTCTTCTATCCTAAATCACTTAAAATGTTCGTATATTATTAACAAATATTATATTTTAATAACTATAGTAACTAAGTTACATTTAGTATAGTTTACTGACTAACTTAAGCCAACAGAAATTGTTACTTTGAAACATAACTTACCAACGGCATTGCATAAGGTATTTATACTAAGAAATTTACGTCCTGAAGGCATTTATCGAATAATTTATTTCTCAAAGCTTTGTTTAACTATTATTTAAATGGCTAAGCACAGATAGGTTATCATTCGTTACTGAAATTTACATTGTATACATCACTTTCAAAGTGCTTCTTTTGTAGCCTCATTTTATCAAGTGTGCACTGCTTTGTAAAAATCCATTTAAGTGATTTTATTTGTTATTCTTAAAATAAATGTTGTTATTACGCTAAAACAAACGTCACGGGCTGTGTTAGGTTTAGTTAATTGTGTTCCTTTTTAATATTTAAGAAACTCAATTGAAACTCATTAACTCTAAAAATAACTGTCTCAGTAAAGCAATCAAAACTGTTCATTTTTGTATTTAAAAGAGTTTTTAAGAGATCTGATGAACCTTTCCCAGCGACTTGAATACTTTTTTAAAAATATATGTTTCTGAATTAATGAAATTAAAATATCAAATTAAGATTTCTCAATGATATACACAATGAAATATGAATATCAAATAGTTTATACAAGAGTAATCATCATAAGAAGAAAAATATTTATCTCAAGAATATACATTTTAAGAGAAATTATCATTTTTTTTTTTCAAAATGGTTTTGCAAATATTTATAAAGTATGTAAATTATTTTCTTAAATAACTTTTAGATAAATACATAATATTGAGTCATAGTTGATATTTTAAATTGAATCAAAGTGAAAAGAAATTACTTCTCACAAACTTAAATATTTAACGTACAAATAAATACAGGTAAAATATTTCTTGTAAGATGAAATAGTTAAAGTATAAAGAAATATACTGTTTCAGTTAAAAATCTGAATAGAATCTCAACAATAAAAATTAAAATTTACTAAACAAATTAATTTAATTAAATTGCAGATATTTAATAGTTCCTGCATGCAGTCAAACCTGTTTTATGCACTCCTCTTCTTCTGGTTTTTTACTTGATTTTGTAATGCAGTTTATAAAAAAGTGTATCTATCTGCAAAACATAAACTAAAAGTAATTTAAAAAGAAAGTATCAGATGACTCACTATATATTATATACCACATCACAAAAATTATAAGTTATATTTATAATTAAATCAATATAATATAATTAAGAGTTATATATTTTTATGTGGATATTTTTTATGTAGTATCTAATTTCTGCATAATTTTTTTTTCTTCAAATGTGTTGCAAACAATATATTTTATACCTACTTGTAAAATTTCAGAATATGTTTCATACAATTTCGTTTACTCGCGGTCCTTATATATAAACAATATATTTTCCTATACATTAAACATCCTATACATTAATCGAAAGTATTTTATTTATTCTGTTATAAAGTTAAAAATACATCTCGCATTATTTTCTTATAAAAATATATCGTAAATAGTAAATATAATAAATAAAAAAATAAATATATTTTTAGTAAAATTATAAATATATATAGTAAAATAATAAATATATTTAGTAAAATAGTATATATGTATAGTAAAATAATAAATATATATAGTAAAATAATAAATATATTTAGTAAAATAGTATATATGTATAGTAAAATAATAAATATATATAGTAAAATAATAAATATATATAGTAAAATAATAAATATATATATTTTTTTTATAAAAATATACTCTTCAATGCAAAATGCGTAACTTCGTAATAAATTTTAAAAGTTTTTCGGGTTAATTTTCCCCCAAAAAAATAAATAATTAAATAAACATCTAAAATTCAGTATGCTATACTTTTGAAATGTTCTTTGTAAAATTATTTTTTGTTCTAGTTTTTAGTATCAATGAGACTAAATTAACTTTTTAAAAATATTTATAATAATACTTTTCTAAATATTGTTTTGAACTGCTGGTAAAGTAATTACCTACCTGAAAATATCATTTGGGCCACAATGTTTTATGTAGTTAGTTCAATCTGAAAGAAGTTTAGTAAACTTTAACTAAAATCATCTATCCAAATCTATATAATGTTAGGAAAATTAGTGTAATGTAGACGTATTTCCCTCAAAAGCCATATATTTTTTTTTTTTGGATAACTGTAAATTAATTGTTTCTCTCCCTTCATATATTCAACATCTATACAGTAATGATTTTCTTATTCTGAATCGTCTAGGGGCTTTGCATTACTTAAAAAGTAAAGTGTGTAAATAAAATAAATGTGCTTTTATCTCAATAATTTTCTATTTCAATAATATGAAAAAGGAAAATGATCTAGCCTCGTTCAAATACTCAAAAATTGATTCTGTTTTCTTCCTTAATATAACTCTTCATAAATACCGCTGGTATATTTGAAATATTTATTCATTGCAGTGCACAGCAGTGAGAAATACAAGTCGAAGAAATTCTGACATTTTAAATTAATGCTAAAAAATATCTATTTGAGATCTTGATATATTTGAATGAATTTCTTATACGTTTTCTGCAAGTACTTTCTGAAATGCGACTTAATGCATTAAAATTACACAGTACCCAAGAAATTTTTTTTTTTTTTTTTGCTTTGCTTTTTTTGGTCACTGATCTGGTTATGAAGCTTAAATCCAAACTCTAGATTTAACATATAATTCAAAGATATTTATTTGATTTTAAACATATTTGAAATTTACCATTCCCTTAGTTTCACAGCTGAAGGGAGAATGTTTAGTTTTTATTTTTACTCGTTTTTCTTTTATTAAAATTAATTCATTAAAAAGTATTTTGAATGTTTTCAGTTGCTCAAGTGAAATGGTTATTGATTTTAACTTTCATTACTATAATCATTTTTGTGTGCTTTTGTTCCGTATTCATTTTTGAGTTCCAATTATTAACTGACATAGTAGTTTGATTTTATTATTATTATAATTTTGTACAGGTGTATTCAAAACTCTTAAGAATAATAAATTTTAATTAAGCTAATGTCCAATCATCTGTAACCGTTGCTAACAATATTGTGCGAAAACATAACATTTTGAATATGAAAAATGTATGTATTTCTTCGTGATTAGTTAAAACAGCATTTTAGATAATTTTATGAGATGGAAAACAACATTAAAAATAAGAGGTCTACAAGAGTTATTGGCTTTTATTTTATGCCTTTACAAACTTTTAATGCTTTTTTTTTCTTATATTTCATTATTTTCGATCTCTATTCCCTTAGCTCTGTGCTTTATTCAAGATAGATTTTTGCGGATTCTTTTATTTACATATACGATAAAATTGGTTCAGATTTAGGCCTCATATATCTAGTTATTTTTTTTTACAAAATATCGAAGGAAAAATGTTTAGACTTTTTATGGTTTTTTTTTTCCGATTCATTAAAAATAATTATTAAAATTAAACTAAAAGTCAATTATTTGTTTCATTGATACTTTTGTTCCTAATAACACGGGTCATTTAAATCACTTGAAATAATTTTAAAAATTCTAATAATTAAATTTTTTTATAAGAGTATTAAAAATCTTCAAAAATTTAATGTTTTAAACGTTTTAAAGTAATGTCTTGAAAGGCTGATATTTTTTCATAAATTTAGTAATCAAGTTTGGAATATCATTAATTACTTTTAATATTGTATTATCCAAAAAAAAAAAAAACAAATTTTAAAAGTGCACTGTTTAGCTTTTCAGGAAAATCAAAACAGTGAAATATACATTCAGTCAATAATAGATCAAAAGATACTTAAGCAATGGAATGAAATAAAAAAAATAAACTGAAATACTTACTGGTGCTTAAAAAAAGGACTTTCAATAAAATGTATATATATATATATATTTCTGCTTATGATCATCGAATCAACTACGTTTTTAAAAATTCATTTTTTTTTTCATATACTAACTTCGATTTAAAAAGTGCAATTAATAAACATTTTCTACTTGTCTCCTTCTTTATGAAAAAGGTGTAAAGAAGACAAATTATTTGTTGAATGAATACACATATTAATTTATTAGATTTTTTTTATACTTTTGCTGCTTATTTGTAAGCAATTTTTTCATATTCCATAACTAAAATTGATTCCCTAAATATCACAACTCATGTCTTTCCTGCCTACAGTATGGAAATCTTTTAATTTCAGTCGTCTTTTGAGCGAAATCTCCACTCTTTGAAATTCCTACCGTTTCGTTTGGGCCATGGGTTACCTATAAAGACCATTTGACGCCTTCAACGAACCTTCTTATAACCCCTTCCCGAAGGCCGCGCTGTCTTTGGTGTATGATTAAAGCCTCCCCATTCGAATTTTAGGGGTATCTGCCATCGATGATTATGCGCGTAATTTTTAAGATTTCATACTCTAATTAGAAGAGAACACTCTTGGAGGAGGTTAATTTCTACAGGAATGTATATTCACTATATTTTAAGGGGTGAAATTGATGATATAGTGTTTATAGATTTTTTTTTCTGGTTTACAAGTTACGGGATAAGAGGATGACAATTTTTGATTTATTTGAATGTCTATTTGTAATTTGGAGAGTGAATAGTGTTAAATTCTGCATATGTTGATAAAAACATACGTTCTTTTATACAATTACACTTAGTTTAGTTTTTGTAATTTACATAAATGTTGAAAAACCTCTCATACAATGCTCCCAAAATGTTATATTAAGTTGCTATAAGATGATTTGAAATACAGAAATACAATCAATTTTCAAAATTCTTAGTACATATATGAATTTATAAACTGGATTAAAATATTGTTCACTTTCTATAAGTTGTAAATTACTATTTTAAGTGTGAAGTGCAAAAAAAAATCTATGAATTAAGAAAGCTTTCTCTCTTTCTCTCTCTCTCTCTCAATATATATATATATATATATATATATATATATATATATATATATTATTTTGTTAATTTATTTTCAAATTTTTTTAATTATTACTTTTTAAAGGTTTTTCATAATTTTTTTTTTTTTTAGATTTAGTTATGAGGTATTTTGACAAAAAAACTTGGACACATTCTGTTTCTTCTCCTTTTTAAATTCCTTTATTAATTATTTATGCTTTTTAGGATTTCTTTTTTAATTCTTGATTTTGTAAGTTTTTAGAAATTTTTTTTTTCAATATTTTCAATAATTGCGCTGGCCTATGATTTTTGATTGATTATTTCTCGAAATTAGTGTTGGAATTCTAGCAATAATTAAAAAAAAAGTTTAAAGTTTAGCAATGCTTCATGGAGATGCGTACAGTAACTCATCATTATAATACTTACATTACAATAGCTAGTAAAAAGTTACAAAATATCACAGATAACTTTTTCGAGTCAACCATTTTTAAAAAATATTTATGATATTATTGTTGATTATGTGGAAAAAATAAAGAAATTTTTCTCCATCTATAGCAACTTAAAAAGATTTACTCAATTCTGTAGGTAATGATGCTATTGTAAAAGTTCTAGTTATTATCGAAAAATGTAGTATTAGTAGATTTATTTCTTTGCGATAAATTATCCTATTATTTTTTGAAACCTATGTAAAATATAAAAATTACTAAATAAAATAAATTTTTTACAGTTAATTATTAAAAGATGGTCTTCAATTTAAATTGTTAAATAGGTTTTTATGTAGTACTACAATGTTTATTTTTTTTGTAATAATTTCTTTTATTTTTTTTAATTTTTTAGTTTAAGCTAATAAAAGTAGATGGCGTAATACTGGTTTTAACTTTAATTTTAATTTTAGAATACAGATGGAGTAAACAATATAAAAACTTCTCCTTATCATATATATATATATATATATATATATATATATATATATATATATATATATATATATATATATAATTTATATTTTCACAATTTTCGTTAAAATCTGTTTCTAACTTTATTATAGAAGTATTTTTCATTTCCTTTTTCTAATTCTGATTCCGAATATGATATTTTTGGGGAAAATATCTTTAATAGCTTCATTTTTATAGATTTGACTTTTTCTTAAAAGCTTGATTTTTAAGAAAATGCATACTGTCCAACAAATGAAACTAATCATCCGTGGTCTCTTTCATATTTTATCATATATTTGTAAAAAAATATTTTTTTTTAGATAGTCGTAAAACCCTACTTCGATTTTTCTGCTTAAATGTAAATATTAAGCAAAAAGTAATTATGAATAGAAATCAAGATATGAAATAGAACTGTACATTTATGTTCAGATGATTATTTATTCCATTTATGTCAAGAAATATATGAATCTTTCTAAGAAACTTTTGTAAGCCGGCATTAATGTGCAAGGATAAAACAACGAATTATAATTCGAAACTAATTTTGAACTATATTAATTATATCAAATAAATTATTTTCGGAAAGAAATCAAGAATAAATCGTTTTGTAATTATTTCTACCCATGTGTTTCTATCGATCACAAAATAATTTCCACAGAATTTCAAATTATTTTTCATCCAGTAAAAGGAATAGCGGTTTGGAATCACCCAAGGAAATAATCGAAAAATGTATTTATAAATTGTTTTTTATAATTGTATTTAGCCGTGAGAATTTGTTGAATGTCTACCATATATATATATGTGTGTGTGTGTGTGTGTGTATACAGAAGTGTTTAAAATAATTTAATAATTTGCTTCCCTAATTGGGTGTCTATAGCACATGCCTCGAACAGCAATGAAAATTCATTAAAAATAATTTGCATTATTATCCAAATCATAAACTTTCACCTCCATTTCCTCAGAAATGTATATATGTATATAAATGGTTTGAAATTACTTTTCCCTATTCTGCAATTTCAAAACTCCTTGTTTGTATTCGTAAATTTAATATTCAATTTTGCTTCCTACCATTGTTGTAAATTATTTATTTCTGTTTTTCACTTTTCGTATTGAAACCGTATACATTCATTTATCCTTCTTTTACTCTTGCTTTTATATATGTTTCCACTGTTGTTCCCTGCATTTCCTTCTTGTGCGATTCGAATTTCTGTTTGTATTGAATCCACATTGATTTATCCCACATTTTCTTTACACAAAACAAGTTAAAATATGCCGTTGTCTGATGCTTATTCTTACTTTTTACATATTTTTTTACATTATAATGATTAAATATTCAATTTAAGAGAGAATAAAGTATTTTTTTCCAATAGATAGTGTTCTTTACTACCCTCATGATATAACATCTTTAGATATAGATTACTTTTGTTCATTTTACGTGAAATGCAACCTAATGTTATATAATTTAATAAAATTTGATGTTATTTTCAATATTCAAGTATAAATCTGCTTTTTTTTAAATCACCATGTCCTACTTGTAAAATTCTAAAATTTTGAGAGTAAACGAATTATTTGAATCTTATACATTGCGTTGCATTCAGGTTTAAGTGCTTAGAAATATCCTATTTTTTTCTTTTTAAGCTCGTTTTCTAAAGTTTGTGTTGTATTTTTGTGAATTTTTTGCAAATTCGTTCCCTTTTTTTTAATCAGATAGCTGACGCTTTATTTTAAATTCAAAAATAAAAATATTGATATTTTTTGTTACGATTAGTGTCTTATAAAAGGACGCACAACAATATGTTTACGTACATAATATTTTGAATGTATCTGATACACAGAGCCTCCAAGGTTTATAATGCGGCAAAAGTATTTACGAACTTAGAATTTTACCGCAGTTGTAAATAAATAATTTATTGATTTCATATGTGTTTTACGATTTTTAATATTATTGATTTTAATACATATTTGTTTCACAGTATCATTTTCTTATCACAAGCTTCATTTTCTCGAAAATTTCAAATATCCAGTGCTTGGTAATATTTTAATAAATTATTCTGTAATTTCCTGATTACATCCAGATATTGCGAAACTGAGAAAACGACATATTACCATAAAAAACACAATCGACATTACTTTTTTTAAAAGTAACTGAGATATCTTAGACAATGAAAGACTTAGCTGATTTCTCTTTGACAAATTTAAATAATCCTCACTTTTTTTTAAAATTCACAAAATTAAAAGTCCTAACATTGTAGTATGTGTTTATTAATATATCTGTTTATGTTTGTGGAATTGTGATTTTTTTTTGAATAATTAATTTTATGTGAGTAATTAATAATCAATATAGCTGTTTTTTAATAATTGCTTAAGGCATGTATATACTTAGTTAAAACTTAGATAAACCCAACTGCATTTACAATTTAAAATTTTTCCTGCTCACTTACAAAAATAACAATATGTATACTGAAAGTAACTGCAGTCTTAAAAATTTTTAATAAAATTTTTTAATTTTTAAATATTTTTTTCAAATTTCCTATAACTTTCATACAAATATAAGGCCATATATAATATTTGTGTATGTCTATTCGTTAGTATGTTAACTGCATAAGAAAAATCTTATTTATAATGCGAGAAATATGGTTAGAATAGAGTTTGACACTTGGTTAGAATAGAGTTTCAGAAAAATTAACTAGGATCCTAAAATAACATGCATTGAGATAAAATGCAAACACAAATGTTTTTCACTATGACGTGGAATATATGTTAACAATTTTAAAATTAAATTTTCTATCATTCCTTAATAATAAAATTCTCATAAATAATGCATCTACGAATTTAGCGAAGCTCTTTTTAATTTTTTTTAATGGCAAAATCAAAATTTGCAAAATTTGAAGTATTTTAAGTATTTGTTACCATTATGAAATTACATTCAAGTAATGTCATACAATTGACATCTGTTTAATATTAACAACCAACTATTCCTAGAACTAGGTAATATTTTTATTGGTCTAAAAGTACCATTCCAATGTGCAAACAGTTGATTGCATCTAAGCCTAATTCAATTCATTTCGTGTTCTTGCAACTATCGACGCGGAAATACCTCTCTTACATGCCTGAGAGTACAAACCAATGTCGAGAACAAAAGGAAACATGGACGAAAGGGCAACATATGCTACCCTCAAGATTCTTTTATTCTGTGCAAATCACTTGGGATTAGCGTAATCCGCGTTGTCTTTCCCGGAGTACAAATTAGCCACCCAAAGAGAAAACAGAAAAATACGCAACCGTCTCGGTTTATCCATCTGATCAAATTGGAACAAAAAGAAGCCTCTGTTCATCAGGACTGAAGGCATGTCAAGGAGTTTGGCATTTAGCTTGTTACTTTTGAATTAAATAAACTTTAATTAACTTTTGAGTTGAAAACTTAACGAAGGGTATTGAATCGCTTGAATGTAATTATGTCTTTATTGAGTAGCGTAAATAATATGCTAATATATGGTCAAACTATTTCCTCTAATGAGTAGAATAATAATTAGTAATTTAAAAAATCAGTTTTAAGTGTTTTGTGAGATATTTCAAATTTAATAAAGAAAACTATCATTTAATTTAATTTCTGCTTCATTGCTTGCTATTAAATTATTAAATAACTAATATAAAAATAATAATTAATATGATTAGCAACATATTAATTAATATATTATGATATACTCTCATCTAGTTTGGGTTTCAAATATTTTTATAACTGGATATAAAAAAATATTAAAAAGGAATTCGGCCTGCAATTCTCAATTAAATTTGAATTTTGAATCAATGATACATCTATGGTAATTAATATATATACTGATGTTGATATTGCTTGATATTTTTATTTATTGTTGCTAATGTAGATAGATGTTTCTATAATGATTGATTGGTGATATATCAATCTATGATTATATATTGATGCTTTTGATTCAGTTATTTATTTTTTTTATATGTAAGGGGGGGGACAAATATTCACCTAAGAAATACCTACAAGATGAAATTTTCTGAGTTTTATAAGTTGACGATGATGTTTTCATTTCCGGATCATTCTTTGTATATGATGTACGAAATTAAAGACGTTTTATTAAATTATTTATGTATTTTAACGAGCAATCTATGTTATCAATATTTGTACTGTTCTGTTTACAAATAATGATAACATGGATTATTATCATTATTTGTAAACAGAACAAGACAATTTATATTTCTTTAAAAGTGAAATTATCAAAGAAACTAAGTTTAAAAAAATATTTTATTAATGTAAGATTAATAAATTAAATTAACGTTCAATGATTTCGTTTAGTTTTGTTGTTCCTAGAATGATTAAATACTGTGGCAGATATTTATATGATATACATAGGCTCAGAATGTGTGCAAACACATTAAATACATGCTTAAATCTTTTAAATTTTTCTCTAGTATTCCATTAAAACTATATTGATGCTCGACAATTTGGTAAAATCTCTAATGCTGAAACATCGTAGTCCCCAATGCACCCGATTAAAAAGTACCTATTTTATAAAGTTTTGATCGTTACATATTAAATAATGAATATTGTAAGAATACTATAATTCTAGTAGATAGTCTTTTTACTTTCACCAAAGAAGTTGTAGTAAAAAAAAAACATTTTCCCAGTCATAAAACTACGAACAAGCAACCACTTTTGATCAATCTGGTAAATTTCATTCCCATCTATTCATGAATAAATATGAATATTCGAAACTATTATTGCATTCTTATTGTTAGAATATAACAGTTCATAAAAATAACCGAAATTAAATGAATAATATATATATATATATATTAGTAAATAATAATTATTCAACATTAAACAAGTGCGATGAACTTTAAAAATTCCGCAAACTGGGAACATCTATTCTTAATTATACATCAAACCAAGATTATTTCTTTTTGCATTACATCTCTTTCAAGAAATTAAATCCTCCAATGAGAACTGCTTAATTATTTCTTCTTTGTTTGTTTCATTGGATGAAATGGACTCCGATGAAGGGAAACTGACACTGGATTAAGTTAATGATAAAACTCATTAAAAATGTCAGACAGTCTTAGTAGCAATTCTTCTCTTCCCCCGCGGGTTGCTATTTGCAAGGAGTAAGATAAAGAAGAAGCTCTATAAACGACAAATAAAGAAAGCGGATATTAATGTTCACTAAATGTCACTTACTTGGGAGTGAAGTTTAAAAAGTTTTTAAAAAACCATTTCTCCCAGACTTTTCATATTAATCATGGATAACTGTGACATAAAAAACTTACGAAAATGTAATACCCATCTAGTTTTACTAATTTTCACATGGAAAGAATATCAAAATCACAAGGACTTTGCTCTATTTATAACGGGAAAAATCTTTAGTAATAAAATGCGATAAAAAAAGAATAGTTGTTGAAGGAAGGCGTTATGTAAAAAAAAATTCCTTAAAGTAGAATTTGGAAATTAATTCAGCATTGATTGAAAAAATAACATTTGATGCAATTAGTAAATCATTACTTTTTAACTGATTTTTTCAACAAAGTTCGTTGATTACCTAAAATACAGGGTAATCCAAATGAACCATCAGATTTTAAAATCCTTATTTTCATTAGTAAACAATACAGAATGATAGTTAATACACGAATACAAATGAAAAATGTGGAAGTTTTATAATGTAAATAATACGTGGCTCTCGCATGTTCTTCGTGAAGCTATTTTACGAAAGCTCTTATAAAAACTTTCACGGAGCTACCTCACAGTTGAATTGGAAGCAGTGGACTAGATGACTTTTGATGTTACACAGCTTCCAACTTAAATCACCTGATATAGCCTCATGCTTTATTTTCCTTTGGGTGTTTGTAAAAGATGAAGTGTATGCATCACTATTGCCTGCAAATTTATTTGAACTTAAGCAACGGATTTCTGCTACTGTACAATGAATTACTTCTAACACTTTATAACGTATTTGGTAGGAATTCACTTATGCAATCGGCATTATATGTGTAATTAAAGGAAGTTATATCGAACACATGTAAAAATGTCTTCCATATTTTCCCTCTGCATTCATATTCATATTGCACATATTTCGTATTACTTAACGTTCTATGTCCTTTATTTATAAAACTATAGTAAATTGAAACCTAATGACTTATTTTGAACAAACGTGTACAATTAAACTGAAAGGGGGAAAAGGCAGTTTTTTTAAAAAAAAATTACCGTTCATTAATGTTTTAAATGTATTCTAATTTTTAGTTTCATCATATATTTAAAAAATATTAATCTGGGTAAGGTAATAAAGCCATTTTTTTCTTAAAAGACCGTTGTTTTGTATTAATATAAGATGTTTAGAGTATTGTTGAGATTTTGTATATAACATTCATATTGTTAACATTCTTGTCACAAGTGCATGTGGCCTTATTTTTCAATAAACCCTTTTATTCATTTTAAAATTACTAATGAAAAATATTGTAACGCTTATATAATGTTTTATTTAATGCATGTTTATGTTAGACTTTATTATAAATCCATAAATCAGTTATAATAACTTTATTTTATTGGCTTTATTTTATTTATTAAAATTAAGTGATTGCATCTCGCACCTTTTTTTTTACCTTTTACCGAGAAAAATAAATTACACCTAATTTATGAACTATAATTAGTCTTTAGAAGCTATTTCAATAGTAAGGAGGCAAAACATCAGAGTTCATCCAAATTTCACTTAAATCATTCTAAATAAAGTTATAGGCATACGCCATAACTCATATAACATTTTCAGGGAAAATCAAACAAAAGCCTTTGTTATTTCCTTGTCTGGTAGTTACTCAGCAAAGTTATGGGATGTTAAATTACTTTTCTTTGAATTTATAAATCTATGTGATGTAAGTATTCGTGGCTACAAATGGTCAGACAGAAATGGTCAAATAGAAAAATTTCAGAAAATTAATTCACACAGTGATAACTATTCATATTTTTTTTTTTAAGTTTAATAATACAATGGGCTTAAGAGACACTTAGAAGATATGTATCACATGGCGAATATTACATCAAGCGTTATTATTCTGGAACTAAATTATTCAACTTAGGTGTTCTTTTTGATACACAGAGTGTGGTCATGGTAGCCAACTGATAATGGATGCCAACTCCTGGCAGCCATTGTTTCAGTAGAATCATAGGTACAAGTCGTGATTCCAATAAAACCCCTCGGTGTATCGAGGCTAATGCACATTAAATCCGCCGAGTCTCTAAATACTTCATTTGGATGGAGTAGATGAGAGGAAAGTGGAGTGCCAGATTAAGTATTGCCCACATCACTTGACCGTGGTTCAAAATTACCGGTTCGGCGCCAATAGTCCTCGTGTTTCTTCTAAGTGTAACTTTCACCAACAGTTCATTTATGTATAAATTCTTCCCCAATCGCTGAATTGTGTGATGTAGTTCATCTATCAGCCGAGTTATGACGTATGCCCTATTCCTACCCGGCTTGTAGAAAGTGGTTTACTCCTGAAGTCACTTGAGGTAGTTTCAACGGGAATTGGTGAAAAAAATAGATGGGGAAAAAGTTTTTTATGTTGAAACGCGGATATTGGTTGGTATATTATCGCAACACTTATTGAAAATTTCCTAAATGATGACAAAAATCAATATTCATTACAGAAACCCGTGGGCAATAAGTCCAAGGAATATCTTCATTATCCTGGAGAAGGAGTAGAATAGCCATCCTGGCATTGATTACAGTCAATTAAACCTATCTATGTGTTAAAAGTGTTTTGTGCAGTGTTAAGCAGTGTTTTGTACCCTGTGATGCCTCATAATTACATCATTTGTGTGATTCTCAAGTCGTCTACGCCGCAATCAACACATGTAGTGTCTCGGTTTAATGATTTTCTGCCAGTGTTGGGGAAGTTGCAGGTAATGTGTGTCTTCATCTTACGAAAAGAAGGAATGTACTTCAATCTTTGTGATTCAATAAAGGTAGAAAGAAAGAAATGGCAATATTTTTAATTTTTTCAGAAATTAGCTTTTACTTATTGTCTATGATTTATATCTACTGATAAAAAGACAAATAGATTTAAAATATTTAATAAATAAGTACCGAAAAATTTTTATAGTTTTTCTTGTAAACTTTGCTTTACTATTTTTATTTCCTATTACATAATTTTCGGTAGCCAAGAAGGATATATCAATAGAATTAAATTCAATAGAATTATCAATAGATTAAACATGTGCACACACTATGTTTAATTTTGTTTCCCAATATATATAATCTTATCACAAAATAACTGAAAACATTGAAATCTGTAAGGAATTAGACACCTTAACGGGTTTCGAGAGGTTATGATAAAGTTTTAATTCTTACTAAGAAATAATGAGTTATCTGGATAAAATAATTTATATTTATTAATTGATCCTTAAATATACAATGATGTACGAGTAAATAGCAACTATGAATTTTGATTTATTTGATTGCAGGAAGCCGTAGGTTGAAGTAGCCCATAGTATCGTAAGGTTTTAATTATTACTAAAAATTATCAAAAATAAAGAAACTTAATATATGTAATAATAAAAAACTTAATGCGTATGAAAAATAATAAATTTTAATCGTACTTTATCTTTAAGACTTCTCTACGTGGTCCGCAGTCACTATTCAAAATTATACGTTTCTCCCAGAATTTCCTGAGCTTTTGAAGGCTGTTATTGTAGATCTCAACCGACTGAATTCTATATATTTCATACTGCGAGTTACTTCAATATACTGCTTTCTAAAAACAAATAAATCGACATCTATATCTCTAATTTACAACATGATATACATAAAGATCCATAAATAGGGAGGATACATTTTATCTATGTATCTCGGTTATTTCTTAGTAATAATTAAAACTTTACGATATTTCCTTGTAATATTTACTTGAAATCTAAAAGTTATTTTAAGAGATACTATAGAAGTATAATACCACAAACACGCTTCTATTCCACTACCATTCATCACAAAAGCGACCACTGGAGAAATGGAAAGGAGAAAGTTCTTCATATATTTTCGTACCTCTTTTTTTTTTGTACTAACAGACTCAATTCATTGCTAGAATTAATGATCCTTAAGTAAATATCATGTGATATCAGAACCATAGAGAGAATAATAGATACCTATCTCTTACTGTTCAAGAAATAGATAATGGTAAGAAAAAGTACTTTCTGCTATTATATTTCTGGATAGTATGTTACATCCAATATGATAAAAAATAGATTTATTTATTCTTTGCTAGGTTAAAAAAATACAACTGCATTTATTAGCTTTGAAATTCTTCAAAGAAAAATAAATAATTATTGGAGCAACAAATAAACTTCTCGCGATGACATCTCAAGTTTTAAACTGTGCTCAAACGAAGAGGACGATAGTTGAGCATGCATTTCTCTTTTCTATCATAACTTTTCTGCAATTTTATTGAACTTACAAACATCTCATTCGAAAGCTCAAATTTGAATGTATGATTTTTAATGTATTATATTTCTTAGTTTAATAAAACTGAGACTAAATAAGTTTTCTTCCTTTTCGTTCCTAAAAAAATATAATAAAATGATTTTTACAATAAAAAAAATGAGAGATATAAATATATATTATAGTGTGTAAAATCTTTATTCATTTACTGATACATCTATTAACATTACAATCAAGAAATTTAAGTGGTCTATGCATCTTTTTAAATTTTTAAAACTGATTTTTGCAATAAAACGCGAATAAGGAGTTTCTGTTTAGTTATAAGACAAATAATTTAAATCTTAAAGTTTCTTTTAATTTTAAGAGAAATTTTAAGCATGCCCTGCAACGAGATTAGAATAAAAGTACAAAAATTATTACATGTAACAATAGATGAAATGCAGATGTATTCATCGAATTGCATATTATTCAATGTGATACTTAATAGTAAAATCCATTAAATTTACGACATGAACCAAATTTTTTTTTTTCATTTAAGTCACACTTAAAAGCTACAAGAGGTCAATTGGCTACAGACTGTACGTACATTAATACTGAACTTCGATCAAGTGACGAAGACGACACTTCCCTATACAAACTTCTCCACCACGCCACTCTAGTTAGAGGACTTACAACCTTGACAGATTTAACAAGTATCAACCCCTCTATACATCAGGTATTTTGTGGCATCAGGGTTCCAGCCAACAACTCGGCTGCGAAAACACCGCCGGCCATTCGCGACTATGACCACTGGGCTACCGTGGCCGACATAAGTCAAATATATATGTTTCATATGCATAAAACTTTATAAAAAAAAACTAGCATTTACGGTAAAGTAATAGAATGGTCCATAAATGTGAACTTTTTTTTTTTTTTTATCTCTCAGCATTATTTGTATATTCCTTTTTTTTCCCCTGAAGATTGATAAAATTCAAGTAGAAAGTTTTACAAAAAAGCAGAGAAGTAAAAATTGATTCTGAACCTGGTTGAAACTCAGAAATCTCCTTAGGGGATCGCAGGCCGAGTAAATAGTTTCGTGACACAATGGCATTCAACAAAAACGAGAAAAAGGGAAAAAAGGTTACAAAAATGTATGTACAATTTTTTTTAAGAAAAGAGTTTTTTCTCGTATACTTTTAGTAAAATATTAATAGCATGAGAAAAGGCATGAATTTTTAAACGTACAAAAAATTTAGAGTGTTACTAAATACTTCGAAACGTATTTTATACATACATGTGAATATAAATAATTAACTCTAAAGAGTTAAAATGATAGTAAATTACCATTAATTTTACTCTTACGATATAAAATTACATTTCATAGAAAATTTTACATACATAATAATAATTTTAAAGTTACAATTTTCCATTTTTTTACCTGGGAACAGGGTCTTTTTAAATTGCTACTGAATTACGCTTCGATTAGTGATGATAAATTTATCGGCCTTTAAAATTACAGGAAAATCAGTAAACATTTTTTATTTTTTATAGACATTTTGAACTTTTTTTATAAAAGTAAGTTCAAAAATTTTCTAAGAGACTGCTTGGTAAAATACTTTTATAAATATATCTCTCATTCGATAAAAAACACAATAATATGTTTTTTTTTTTCAATTTTCGTAAATTATATCTTTTTCTTACCCTAATTCTTTGTTTCGTATAACATAGGTCTTTTAGGAATGGAATAACTGCGTGTTTCGTAAATTCCCTGTATATTACTGTTAAAGGTACATTCGAATTTCATTAGAAGTCCAGGAGTTCGACAACAAACAAGTTTAAAAATTCCTGAAAAATAAATATATTTAAATAATTTACAAATATCATACGCTGAAGATACGTTGCATTTTCGTTACTAGTCCAAGAGCAAGACGAAAAATACATTTCAGAACTCCCTAATATTAAACCCCTTTAAAAGATTTACAAAATACTTTACGTTGAAAATACTTTAAACTTAGTCACCAGTCGAGGCAAACAACGATAAATAAGTTTGATAGTCCCTAAAACAAATCTATGTAAATAATTTACCAGCATTGTAAACTGAAGGTTCATTTGATCTTCGTTTACCGCTCAAGGCGGTAACCGAGGTAATGTAGTGGCCTTCCTCGCGTCCTACAATTTTCGTCGAGTCGTGGGTTCAAGCTTTGATGCCACTAAAGATCTGCAGCACCTAAAGTTTAAAGAATTTTTAATATTGCGAGTTGTAGAAGTTAGGAGAGGGAGATGCTTGTTAAGGTGTCGTCCTCGACAATTGACCGAGGTTCAAAATTATGACGTCCGTCGCCAATAGCCCTCGTGTTGCTGCTAGTGCGAATTTACGAAGATCAATCAACCAGCCAAGGCAAGCGATGACATACAAGTTTGAGAATTAGTGACAGAATGAAAATAATGATACACCATTTATGTCACGATGTTAAGATTTTAGTCCCTAGAAGTTAAAATTTTGATGATAGGATCACCTGGTGCAAAAATTAATAATTATCTAGGTCAAATTCGGATAAAAGTCTGATTTTTTTTCTGAGCGTATGAGAATCTGTGCTAACCTTATATCATATTAAAAAGCTATTTTTCTAGGTAATTAATTAAAATTACTAGTTAGTATCATTGGTCCTATTTATTAGATTGACAAATAGAACGAAGTTTTGTCTAAATACTTTACTAACAATTTTATATTAGAGTTCCGTTTGTCAATCCATCATTTATTCCCAGGGATTCCATGGCATCATTTTCACGGCATACATATAAAGGAAAACGCAGTTAGTATTACAGTTATAATTTTTTTTCTCTTTTCTCATCCGTTCGAATTTATATAACTCATGTGTATACAGTATTATAAGGCCAAATTAGCACAATTAGAGATTATAGTTATGTTTCAAACCTTTTTCATTCTACTTTAATATATAAAAATTCAAATTAGAATTTTTTTTATAAATGAATGAGTTTTCAGTGCATAAAAAATTTATAATAACAATATTATAGAGGTATTTGAAGTTTTCATATCTCATTTGCATACGTCTAACTTAAGATGTACTTTGATTTCTAATGTAATTTATAATCAAACTCTTTAAGCAATTCAGGTAAGAAAATTGATGTTTTATTTTAAATTATATGGTAGTAGTAAAAATAAACATCTGAAAATTCAATTTTACATAACAATTATTTTTCAATCCTTTATTGGATTTTACACAATTAAAAAGAAAGAAATTAAGTGAATTATATAAATAGATATACAGACATATACTCAATCTTTACGTAATGAAAACTGGAAAAGAAAAATGCAAATAATAAATCAAAAGATTAAAAAAACATTTCAGAAACTTAAATGAGAAGTCATGCAGAGAAACAACTTTCACGCAAATCTCTGATTTAAAGAAACTTAAGTGAGAATTTTTAATATTAACTGGAAGCTTAAAGCTTAAATATACAATGTAACACACTACCTTCTATGAGAAAAAAAAGAATATTAATGAAAAAAAATGTAAAATTTTGAATTAAAGAAAATCAGTCAAAAATGGAAATAAGAATAAAAAACTTAAAAAAAAAACACCAAAATTTAACATCATTATGTTTTAAATTACACTTAATTATTCATAAATGAAATTCCGATTACAGACAAAAAAAATTGTAAACTTCTCCAAGTTAATGTAAATATTATGTATTTTAGTCACAAGCCTAATATTATGTAAAATATGGTTATAAAATATCAAGTCTTAATAAACTCCCTCACAATGAAACTTTATGTATTAAAAGGATAAACGTTCCCAACTATCGCTTATATTACTAGAAATAAAAAATCTTCTATTTAAAAAAAATTGAGTAATTCACTTATAATTTATATTGACATTAGTTTGCAATGTACTTAAATATTCTGCATAAAAAGATAAGAAAGGCTTAACATCTTTAATATTATCAACATGAAAGTAAATGAAATCATCAGTATATCTAAACATTTTAAAACTACTATCATCAAAAGAATTATCTTCATATAAATGTAAATAAATATTGGCTAAGCAGTTACTTGCAGGTCTTTCTTGCAGTATACCTTCATCTATCTATCTATCTATCTATCTATCTATCTATCTATCTGTCTGTCTGTCTGTCTATCTGTCTGTCTGTCTGTCTATCTGTCTATCTGTCTATCTGTCTATCTATCTGTCTTCATCGTATCTCTTCTCTGTCTATCGCATCTATCTGTCTGTCTTCTCTGTCCTGTCACTGTTGATTATGACTTGTATATTATATATATATATATGTATATTCATAACGAACTAGATATTAGATGGTGAGTGAGACTGATTCGTAAATAGATACTTCAAATCTCTTAATAAACAAAGATAAGATTAAAGAAATGGATCATGGGAAAACATCACCCTCTGCAATTCATCTAGGATTCTTTTATAACACGGGCTGCTGCCTCAAAAAAGCTAAGACAATGCAAAAATTTTCAAATCTCTTTACCTGACAGGAATTCAGGAAAGAAAGAACGAATCATTTATGCATGCATCTTTCTTGCGCCCTCAGCCCTAAGTTCTATTTTCTCATTCCTCTCCTTTAAAGATGAAAGAAACAAAATCAAAGACACATGACAGGAAAAAACGCCAACTTTGGCGGCATGTCAATAGATAAACGAAAAGATTGTAGTATTATTTGTCGTGAGTTTGAACGTTGTCATGGGGGAAGAAATGTTGGAGACAAACACATTTCAGTCTTGTTTCAATAGAGATCAATATTAAACATCTTGGTCGCATGACTTTGAAGTGTGGTATTGTCTCATAAAAATTTGATTTTGATGTGGCGGAAGAAGAGAAATAGTGAAAAGGAATTTTCATTCATTTCCCAATTTCATGGAGTGTTTTGTACTTTTTATGCATTTGAATAGGGGAAAAAATAGAAAATTAAGAGATACTGATTTACAAAAACAATATTTTTGATAAATTCTGAAAATACCCTTCTTTCCTAATAAAAAATATCCTAATATTTTCTGAGTTAAATATACGCAAACTCATATTATTGAAATATGCTGATAAGATATTCTTTTAATGTGATCTTTGTTGAACAATAAAAATTTATTGTGAAATGAACTATCTTAATTATTAATACTGAATATTAATAAACAAGTATCACATTAAAATGCTTTTTCTTATTTTCTTAATTTTTTTCTAAGCGGGAAAAATAAGAAAAAGTATGCTTTATATTTGAGTCAAATTGATGAAAAATTCTTCTCAAATACACAAGTTTGGAAAAAATAAATATATTTAAAAACAATTCAAATTTTACTTCAATGTTCGTTTTTAATTTTTTCTTCGTTTTATTTTGGTCAAGTAAAATAGTTGAAATATATGAATAAATTAATATAATACGGCATTGCTTACTAAGCAATTGGACAAATTAAATTAACTTACAATTAAGTTTGTAAATCAGTATTGGCTTTATTTTCAAAAACTGATTTAAATTTATCTAATAAAAACATATTTGTTTGTTAATATTTTTTTGAATAAAAGTTGGTATCTGATTCAAATAAAGTATGATTATTAAAATAAAACATTTTAAACTGGTTAATATTTTGCTTTATACATAAAAATTCTAACTTCGGTGCATTTTTTATACGATCCTATTTTCATTTCAAAAAAAGAAACTTCAAATTTTAAAAAAAATCTGCGTTTTTTGCTTCCTCTGATCTTTTCCTGAAACATCAGCATATAGGCAGTATAAAAAAACAGTATTTTAACAAAACTTTTTAATGCTTAAAAAATTCTTATGAATACAACTGAACACACACGCGCATGTCATCCATAATGCACTTAAAATCTCAAGTCAAAGTACTTGAGAAAGGGAAAAATATTAATTTTTAATACTTTGGTAAATATGTGAAACTATTATAACGAGGCACTCTCGCGTACTTCCTTCCAACTAACACTTCGGGCTTTCGTATGACGTTAATTCAATTGAGAACCTCTTCATGTAGATGAATCGTGATTTATGTAAACTGAAATAGAGATACTGAAGTGTTGTGGGAGAATTGATATGTATTCATTTATAAACGGCAGATAGTTTAACAGTAGAACAGCTCTGGTAGAGATAGGCTTAGGAAGAACTTACTCAACGAATTTAGGCATGTTCTTATAGGGATAATAGTAAAGAGATATGATTCGAAGTTTGTGAGAAATTGGAATCTGGGTATGGACAGGGAACCATTTTACAAGTATTATTATTGACTCGGATTAGTTAATCACAGCTAAATTTTTTTTGTTAATGTCAGTCTTTAGATTCAGATTGTGTGGAGACATAATTTACAAATGTTATGGCTTTGGTTTATTAATGATTTCCCCTTCAATGAGCTCAGGAACATTTTAGTAATTTGAATTGATTTCAATTACAACTCTTTTCCTACCAAATGAAACATGATTATGTATATTAGATGAAGATAAAAAAGTGTGTGAACTGAATGAGAGAGAGGGAATTTTAACGAAAATAGAACTGAAAGGAAAGGTGAAGGACATTGAGGATAACGACAAGATGATAAATGTTGTAAATAAGAATGAATCATCGTAATTAATCGTTTTTTGAAAGTAGTTGGAAGTGATTCCTGATAAAAAAAATTATGAGTCGAATCTACTATAATTAAGAAGTGCTTGAATTGGATTAATTTATTCGGTAAATTAAAACTTCAATTTTTGAACATAACCTATGGTTAACTGAATTAAGAGGGATTCGTGAGAGAGCAAATCTTGCATATTTTTGATAGATAATAAAGTGTATTGTCTTTATCACACGTATCTTCAACTGTAGTTTTGAACTTGCTGACTATTGAATTAGACTTAAAGGTGGCTGTAGAGTTAAATACAAAAGAAAGACGTCAAAATGTGAGAATAAACATCATGTTTGGTGGTTATTCTAAGATTCGAATAAACCCATTTTGAGTTCACCATTTGTTTGACATGATAAATTAGAAGCTATTTAATTGTTGATTAATAATTGAAAGGTTAAGTGAAGGAAGTACTCACGGAGAATTACCATGTTATTATAATCAGTTTTACATGATATTTCATAGTATAGAATTATTGAAAAATGAGCTATGCAATTTACATCGCTCATTTTTAAGCATAGAGTGTTGAATTAGTAGAAAGAAGTGCAGTTCATTTAGACTTTAAAACATGTCACAATTTTTCTAGCTATACAATAAAGTTCTTTTCCCACTTAAATAAAAACTGAGACACTACATATTAAAAAATGAATATTAAGTTTATTTATATAATATCAATCTTCAGAAGTAGACATTTTACTAAACACAAATGCAACAATTTCTAATGAATAGGATCACGACTATAAGATGAATAATAAAACTTCGCCATCAGACATAGCTTTCGTTATACAATTTATTTCTTAAATAACTACCGTAATTTTCGGAAGAAATGAGGCATTGTTTACGTGTTTAAAACTTACGTTCTCGGCTTTTGCTATGTTTCTACCAATACAGTGCGCTTACAAGCATTTAAAAATATTCCGTAAGATGTCATTGTAAATAGTTTGGATCATCTTGGCGCTGCCTACACACAAAAGATCCTCCAGTTGCTTTCTGGGAACTTTATTATATTTTACTTCCCTTGAAAGGATTTACATATCTTATACAAACTAAGAAAGATCTCCAATTAACAACATTCTTTTCTCGTTCAAATCAGCCTTCACACATATTGAAAAATAAGATTTGTGAAGAATCGGAAATTGTTGATGAGAGTACAAAGATCAAATAAAACTGATAAAGATTTTGATGGATTCATATGATGTACAATTTATTATAATTATTTTTGTTAGCAAAAGTGAAATTTAAGACTTTCTTCTGTTATTTAGTTTAATATCTAGTTGTTACTATATTTTTACAGCATAACAGGACTATTACGTTCACAGATTTGATTAGTGGATGAATATAAGTACATTCAAGAATGTACTCATATTGTCAATTTTTCTTCTCTATAATTTATTTTTTAATTATGGTTTTATTTCATATATTTTTAACTGATATGTTATATACGACTTAGGTCGAGATTTTGCAAATGCAACGTTCACAGCCAAACTACGCACAATTGTAAGTACGGTGTTATGCTCATGGGCTTTTCTTCCGGAATTTAAGATAGAAATAAAAAATTCTGTTATAGATTTTTAGCCAAGTTCAGCAAGAGGGACATAACCTTTGGTACTTAATCATCGGCCGCTTAGAACTTTACATATATAAACAGAATAACCTACTACCCTGGATTTGAAAGTCACATTTCAGAGAAAAATATTTGACACAGCTGTTTATTCAAATAGTTAACAGACCGATGCTACACTATTGGCGGGATTTTAAATATTGCCTGTTTGATGAGTTTTAAAGGTAAAATTTTAGAGTTGCAGTAAATATCAGCCATATTCAATCTGAAAATCGATTATCTAAACCGTATTTCTGACATTTATTTTTAATAAAATAAATTTTGGTTTGTCCTCATTTTGGTTTATTCACAACAGATAGTGTAGATTACAACGCATGTGGTTTGATAAGAATTTTTAAACACCTTCAATAAACTTTTGTGAAAAATAAAATTGTCAGTTTTTCCTAAGGATTCTCCACTGAAAAGTAATCGTGATATGTAATGAAGAATTTGCTTTTGTTGAAGAAAGTAGGAAATTTAAATGTCATTAACATCAAGTAAAATCGTCAGTGTTCAATCATAAGTGTTAAAGGCGAAGATAGAATGTTACAATAATAATATAATTGTTTCGGATTAAAGATTAAAAGAACTATAAACTGTTCCATAAAAAGTTTTGCAAAGAACAGATTTATCCACCAAAGACGCCAATTTTAAAAAATAATTATTAAATTATTCGATTGAATATTTGAATTATAGCAAACAATAATACGACAATGGAATGGAAATTTGATTTATTTATTTATTCATTCAATAACTCACTTACTCATTTTGTAAATCGTAAACTTATGTCAATGTAATACATCAACTCTAATGGTTGCTCTGCGAAGAGATTTTGATAGTTTAAATTATGTAATTTTATTTTCCATTCAGAAAAGTAGAGCAGTAAGTATATATGTTACGTCTTGATACATGTAATTTTAGTGAATTAACTTGAATAAATTAATATCTTCTTCAACAAAATTCTTCAAGTAAGTTATTGATTATTATTCTTTGATCTTCATTTGAATTATTATATTCACATTGCACCACCAATGCAACATGAGATTCATCATTTCAAAAAGTGTAAGCAAATTTATTTTATGCTACGGTGTTCAATATCAGGTTGATTTAGGAGCGTAACTCTACTTGCATAAAGTCAAAAACTAATTCAATCACTCAATAATTCAACCATCCATTCATTTACTTATATACTTATTCATTCATTCATACATACTTATTCAATGCACTCTCTCTCTCTCATTCCCTTACTCTCCCACTCATTCATTTTTTTTACTCAATCATTAATTCCATTCATATTCTCACTTACTTGATCACTCAATCATTAATTCCATTCATATTTTCACTTACTTGATCACTCAATCATTTGTTCACTCACTTATTAAACTATTCATCATCTCACTTACTTACTGATTATCTAACTCACTCATTCGTTCACTTATCTGGTAATTCCCTCACTCTTTCATTCCCTCCATCATTTATTCATTCCCTCATTTGCTTTCTCATTCGTAAATTCATTCGCTAATTCCTTCATAAATTCATTCACTGATTTATTCACTCACGTATTCATTCGCTCCTTAACTCATTATTTTATTCATTCACAAACTCACTCATTCTTTACTTTATTCATTCACTAACTCACTCATTATTTGCTTCATTCACTCACATACTCATTCAATCTTTTTTTACCCTACGTGTCTGTGAAAATGCGATAGCATGCATACATACTCAGAAAAATATGCAAATTGTACGGTAGACGTTGTACGTTGCATTATGGGATAGGCGTCGTGAAATATAAGAGACGGAAAGTGTAGAATCCACAATGCTTGTTTTGCTCCTTCTGCCAGAATAACCTTATTGCAAATCGTATTCCTGTAGAAGAGAAAACATTTAGCTCCGAGAATGCTAGGACTCTGAAGTCCGAGGCATTTTTAACGGACAGACTAATAGCAACAGATCCGACTGATAAGAATAGTTTTGTCCAAGTCCCGAAACACTGCGGACAGGCACACCAATGCTAGTGTAACGTCAGCACGCGTGGAACGACACTTTCGCAGGCTTGCGCTAAGATCCTCAGGCCACTTTCATCTACCCAATATATAAATAACGCACATTTTTTTGGAAATTGAGCTAGAAATTTTCTTCAAAAAATAGTAAACAGAAATAAGTTATTTGAATGAGTCAATAAAGGAATGAATGAGTAAATGAAAGAATGTGTGAGAAAATGAAGGAATGAATGAATAAATGTGTTCGTAAAAATTTAACCTAAGTATTTCTTTACACACTGTAGCTATATACATACATATCATACATACATACGTATATGATAAAGCAAGTGAAATATTAAAAATATATAACAAATAGGAGAACAATCAAAATCCAAAAATCAGCAAAAGAAAAAAAATTATGAAGTTAATTCGTTGCTATGTAGATATTGTTATTCCTATTTATATTCAAAAAAAAATTTCCAAACAAATATTTTTTAATTTAATGAATTTTTGTTCATAATGAAATTTAACAATAGTCAGTAAACGCATCTTTTAAATTGATAAATTAGTTCTTGCTATCTTTTTCAAACCAGAAAAATAGAGAAACAATTCCTTTCATTTACTTGATAAGCATTTAGTATGCAATATATTATACTATTGCCGCAGAATAGACATTTCTCCTTTTATGCACCCCTTAACGAGAAATATTTTCAGAATCTTCAAACTATACCATACTAGTTTTGACTTTTTCAACTTTTAGAGCATAACTTTGTAGCCTTTGCAATTACTTTTATTTCCTAGAGCATTGTCAATCAATTACTCGCATATGTTCTTAGACGAAAATTCATTTTGAAAAAAAAAAAAATTTCAATTCAAAAGAATTTGACCGAATATTTCAAGTATTACTCGTATAACAGCTACATGATTCTTCATAGAGTTTTTAAGAACTAAAGAAGACAAATTTTTTTCCTCCGTTTCGTGCATCAGAGATATTTTTAAGTGCTCTCGAAGAGTTTCTTTCCAAAAATGGGAAGTGTAAACCGTCATGAATATTTAAATACGATCGAATATCTTCTGAAGCAAATTTTCAAGTCCTATCTCGCATAATAATATCATATTAGCCAAGATGGATTGACCGAATGAAGGTACATCACTTTTTAAAAAACTACATTTCCTCTTAAAGGTCTTTTTTTGAGAAGGAGAAGTATAATCTATAATGACTGAAAAATGTATTATTTTTTCCTACCTCATTTTCTGTAAAGAATGAAATATGCTTTCCGTAGATCAACAGAAAGCTATGGTAGGGTGGAGGAATAAATTCTTTTAGAGATATTGAAAAGTTTTTTTCAACTGATAGAGTCTACTAAAGTATTTTAAAAGAAATATATTTGTGTGAAACTTCCACGGAATTCCTAGAGATTCTCAAAACTGTTTCCTAAGATTTTATGGTTTTGAATACTGTTAAAAGTTATAACATAATTTAGTTAAATATCTTTAGAAGGCATTATTCGTTTCATTAAACCTTTTAATGTTTGAACAGATAAATCATATTTAATCTTACTGTTTGAGTCATTTTTATAAATTAGATCGAGTAATAAATAACTAGTGAGGCAGCTATGTAGAATATATCTTATTATTCATTTAATCGATGAATAATTGGGATAAACGAGAATTTATTTTCACTAAACAGATAAGGGGTCAATCCGTCTTTTGATAACGGTTTTGAGTGGTGCACGTTACATTAAATTGTTTTTCCTAACCTCTAAAATTAAACGTGTAAAAGTGTATGTTTACCATGTGATGCTTTGGAAATTTAAACAAAGCAAATGTTATGGTGAGAGACTAATATCCAACTGGGCAGATAGAAACTGTTTGACAAATTTTTTTCTGAAAATACTATCTTAAAAGGTAAACCGAGTGCGAGATATTCTTCCGATCTTAAAGGCAACATTGGAGCAAAATCCACGTCAGTCAACAAAAATTACAGCAGAAATGGTGAATACATCCTACTCAACAGTTTGCCACCCCATAGAGAAATTAATGTTGTTCAACAAGTAAGGAATATGAGTACCTCACACTCTCAGCGAAAGGAATACAGATGATGGCATGCTAATCATCCCGGGTCTATACTCACGATAAAAAATGGAGCTTCTTTAGGAAAGCATAAAAACAGGTGATGAAAAATGGTTTACGTTTGACAATATCGTCCGCAAAAGAAGTGGCTATATAAAACATCCCTACTAGATCTGAAAGCAAACATCAGCAGATTTTATTGTATGTGTGATGAGATTCTCGATCTATATATATATATATATATATTATTCATTACAAGTTTCTTAAGTCAAATTTTGCGATTAATGAAGTTACAAACGTTCAGAAACTCCATGAAAATTGTCTCCTACACACATCAATCGAAAAAATATTTTTTTAATGGCTCAAAAAAAGTTTCTTGACCTCAGATGGTATATTTCATCATACCTAGAACCTTGCCCATTTAGACTACTGGCTTTTTTCATTTCTTACAAAGCTTATTTAATTTAAATTCCTTTAATTCTGAAGAGCAAGCCAATAAAGACTATGAAATTTTTTCCGGTGCAAACCAGCCAAATTTTGCACCAAGGAACAGATAAACTGCTAGGAAGAAGGAAAAAAGTATTACATAATAGAAGTAAATGCATAATAAATTAATGTAATATTGTTATTCAACGAAAGCAAAATATATGTCAACAAAATACCTAGAAAATGCTTTGCTTTCGGTTAATTTTGCCAACAATAGCGTATTTTTTTAAGTTTCTTCATGCTGATACTGAATAATGTTTTACAGGATCTCATTTGAAATACTTGATCTTTAGCTTCCCAACATATTTTTATGTCTCATTTATTCTCAAAAGCAGAACATATTCCTAAAAGTTATGTAAAAGTAAAAGGTAGTTTTACATTTTTTAATCTTGTTTTGCATTTATAGTTATATTTTGATTATGTACATAAATACAGTCTCGCCCATAGCCAAAAGAGAGCCATAAGCACGCCAACTGAGCAATAATTATTTCTAGTAGTGCTTGTAACAACTGGAATGTTTAGCACACTTATGTTTTTGTCATTTTTTCCTCCTCGTAATGTAAATCTAGAACTAGATAGGGAACTCTCAACGAATGCAGACAATATCGATGATGTGTGAAATATATGTAGTAAAAATTCATCCGTAACTCTGTAATTATTTATATTTAACCTGAAGATATAACTTTTTATTTCAATTTAAATGGTCATCTCATTTATAGGAAGGAATTGTAATGAGTACAATAAGTAATACATTGGGAGTACAATAATTAAGTACAATAATTAATACGCTTCCATAAAATTGGAAATAGTCATTCTTAAGTTTTAATATGTGATTTTTGAAATATGTTTATGGAGAATATTTGAAATATACAGAGTATATATTATGATAATATTTACAATATAATCTTTAAAATTCAACCTTCACCCTTTTGCAAAATTCATAGTATTATTTCTTTTATGTGCGAAACTTTAAGAAAAATTGATTTTAGAAGTAAAAAGAAAATCAGAAAATTTCGTACAAATTTAATTTTCTTACCTTATTTTTTGTATCTAACATTCAGTAGGAATCATAGTATCTTCTAGATACAAATATAATATTTCGCTTATCGGAAAATATTATTTTATGCTTAGGATTACATTTTTTTTCTAAGTTAAGATTTTTTTTTTCCAATTCGGTTACAAATGTTTTAGCTCTACTTTTGCAGTAGAAATTCAATAAGTACTTTACAGTCATGTACTATGGTTTACTCCTCAAATATTTTAAAATCAGCAAAAGCGTAATGAGAACAAATATATCAGTCATAATTTAGAATGAGCAATCCAAAGTAAAAAATATTTTATATTAGTATCATTTAGTAATGTTTTTGAGTTTTAAAAGAATTATGTAATAAAAAGTATGAAAAATTAGTAAAAATGTGAAAAGCCTCTGCAATTTTAGAAACTTAGAAAAAAGTCATATAAATTATGTTATAAATATTTGCAATTTTTAATTAAAAATGGAATTTGGGATATGCTTGAGAGTTAAAATGATACTTATAGGATGTTAGAGTGTTAAGTTTGTATTTTATCAATGCTTTTAACGGCATATTTTTTTTCTTAAGAACTGATTTTTCTTTATTTTATAACATAGCAGTAGTCTAACTTCAAAATGATCCAGGAAAAATTTTCTCTTTTCTTTTTCTTGTGACTGAGACTTCACAAACACTCAAACAAATGTAATTGAAATAAATTAAATAACCTATTAATTCTCATCACTCTAAAACACGCTTCTGTAGTCGTTTGGAGACGAATTGGTTGATGATTAGACTGTATAATTAGATCCGTGATGTGAATAGCAAAATTATTACTTAACTTAAGTCAGTATTCTAGTTTAAATGGAATTCTGATAATTTTCTTCTCTTGAGATAGAATTTCTAATTAAATAATGTAAACAAAACGTTAAGCATTCTCTTTAGAATAAATATCCAGTATAAATCTTTAATATAGAATGCAGCAATTTCTGATAATTCTCGAATCAATATCAAACATTCAAAGGTAATTGAATTATAAATTAGAACTTCAGTCTAGATTATATTTTTAAAAAATGGCAAAAAAACTAAATTTTTACAATAAACAAATCATGAAAAAGAGCATGTTGAGCCCACATACTATTTCATAATGTCGGAAAAGCTTCGTTTGAAATAATATTTCTAACATGGAACAGTTTTAGTTTTTTAATAACATTGAAAAACCGATGATATTTTACAAAGGTTAGATTTTCCAACAGTTTTTAAAAATAATTTTTATACTTGTTTATTTGCAATTGATCCAGATCTATAGTTAAAAATCTAGTGTTTCGTGAAACCCTTGGGGTTTATGAGGTGTTATAATAGGAGTTTTAAGGGGGGGGAAATCGCAACGGTGGATTTTAAATCATTGAAATAAAAAAAAAAGAAAAAGACTAAATTATAAATTTACTTGCATATACTTACTACATTGCTAATAATTTGAAAATAATAAAATAATAAATCTAAAATCTAAAAGAAATAAAATAGCTCTATAATAATACCAAATACTAAAAAATAGATTATCGCACCACGAGTACCGATGCTCCTTAAGCCGTCTACTACAGTGATTTTCCACGACGTGGAAAATCTTTACATCAACTCACGTCCCTTTCTAAATGGATAGCAAAGAAAAAGCAAGATCATTTTTCTGAAGTAGATAAACTGGATAAACGTATTAATAAACGTTCGTACAGATTCTTGTTTTTCTACTACAGGTTTTTCACAAGTAAATAATTTTTAATAGCTTTTTCACTGCAATTTTATTACGGATCGATGGTTAAAAAATGTCTCGTTTAATTCAGGCTGACAAAATGCTGGAAAAAAGTGCTGTCATTTTTTCATGCTTAATTTGAGACATCACAAGGATGGTATTGAAAGATATTGTAAGCTACCATGTTATCTGACTAAAAGCAAAGAAAAAACTGGTAAACATCATGAGAAGAAAAAGGAGAAAAGCTAAAATAAGACAATGACTATTCACAAATGTGTTTTCATTTTACCGGGAAATAGTCAGAACCTAAGCCACTTTGTGCAATCTGTAACGAAGCCTTTACCAAAAGTAATTTAAAGCCATCACTTCTTCGTACACACCTTCAAACAAAACATTCGACACACAAGGATAAATAAGTCAAGTAGTTCAAAAGAAAACTAGCAGATAATAGAAAGTGTAATATTTCTTCTTTTCTGTCAGCTTCAAACGAAAATAGTAAAATGGCCTTTGAAGCATTATTTCCAGTAAGTTATAGAATTACATGATCTGTAGAGGCACATACAATGGTAGAAAATTTATTTGGACCATGGGCAAAAAATGTCGAAATATGTATGCTTGAAGAAAAAGCAGCAAAGAAATTTAACCTGGTTCTTTCATCACACAATATAGGGTCACGTAGAATTAATGGCTTAGAAATTGTGAGGAGAGGGAGTTTTTGAAGAGAATAAAATAGAATTATTTTACTATCTAGCTTGCTGAGTCGACCGTTGTAACAAATGTTGCAGTATAAATTGCTGGTCTGCATTAGATATATTCTTACGAATTATATCCAAAAATTTGTTCTGTTTGTAAAATTTTTGAAATCCTATGCACCTGGAGAAACAAATTCATATAAAGTCAATGGTTATTTTGAAAAAAAATAGGATAAACTTATCTTATTGTGGAAGAGTGCTCTGATAAAACAAAAGTAGTGACAGGAATACCTTCTGGTCTTGTGGCTTAGGTAACGAAGGTCAACGAGAAAACTGTATAATTCATTGTTGCATTCTTATAAACATTTGAATATTAGCGTATTACTGCAGAGTTATCTACTACTTTAAATTATGCTACAAAAATTGCAAATTTTATAAAATCATGTGCTTCAAAATTCCATCTATTCCATGCTCTTTGTGAGTACTTTTAAAGTCTTCACGTTTTCTTACTACTCCACGCAGAATTTAGTAGGCTTTCACATGGTAAAGTTTAGACTCGTTTGTTTGAATTAAAATTTGAAGCCCAAGAATTTTTAACGATACTTAATTTCGTTTGTCATCTTATATAATTGATGTTCTTTGGTTAAAAAAGCTTGCAATTTTATCTGACACCTTTGTAAATTAAATGAGTTAAATCGGTCATTTACGCAAAGGTGCAGGTGTCAATATTTTCAGTGTGCGTAATATAATAGAAAATGTGCTAAAGATCAACTTTCTGATCCAATGTCTGCAGATTAATGAATACGATGAATGTTTTGGTTCTCTTTGAACCTTTTTATCAAGAAATTCATTTAAACTTGACGAAAACATTAAAAGAGATATATGTGAACATTTGGAAAATTTTCAACTAACTTTCAATGACTATTTTCTTAATAGACATAATCTATCTCTATCAAACGACTGTAGATACGTAATTCTTTTTTCAAGATACATAAGGTTAGAGACCTCCAACATAACTGTAAAAATATTAAGTTAATTTGTGAATTATCTTAAAGTTAATTTTAAAAATTATTTTTTAATTTACTTCTAGCTCAGTTTTCAAATGAATGAACTGTTTTGTTAAAAGAAAATGCAATTGAAGTTTTATTAACTTTTTGAGCAATATAACGGATTTTCAACATATATTTACCTTAAAAATAAATATAGAAACATCAACTGCAGAACCTTATACAATACTGAAACTGTCAGACCATAAAGATAAACTTTGAAACTTTGATTTTCCATTCTATAGCAGCATATATACCATTAAAAGGTATTATTTTCTTTCCATGTTTAACATATGCTTAACAAGTTGAGCAGTTGTTCTATCGAATTAATTTTGTAATCATTTCCTGTTCTTATTTGTGTTTGTAGCAAGGTATTTCATTATTACGTTTTCATTTCTTGTCATAAACTATTATGCAACACGGAAAATAAGTGTTCTACCAAATTTGGTTGTTTTTTACATGTTATAACAGCTACATGGTTTTGCCAATTTCTTTCGGACTTTAGAAGAGATACTCAAGGAGAAAAAAAAAGTTGAAAAGCACTGATCCAGATGATGCTAATAATTGTATACAAAGATTTATAAAAAGCATTGTTACATTCGAATTGCATTAGTTGTCGTAGAGATTTACTTTTAAATTTCTATTAATGAAGTTATAAAAGTATGTGCAAATATTTTTAGCTCTAAAAATTCTGAAATAAACATAAAATTAAAAAAAATCTTAATGATGTAGTTAGTAACTAGTATCATCATTTAGTGTTTGAAAATTGTCAGAACTAAGTACAAGTAGATGTTACAAATTGTAATTTGTTCGAATCACAATGCGCCCTTTCTTCAATTGAAATTTAAAAAGAGTTATTAAAAACAAAGCGGAATTATACAGTTTTATTTTATGCAACGAAACAAAGTGTATTACTAATTTAAATATGCAATTTAGTTGATATAAATATAAATTAATCAACCTGAAATTGAGAATAATTTGGGAATGAATTAAAAATTTCAGTACACAAATGTTTATTATTACTTAATAAAACATTTTTCAGAGTGATTTATAAAATACAAGACAAATGTTCCTTATTTATAAATAAAATTATTCGTAAACAGGATTTTTAAGGTTAAATTATCAAGTTCTAATGTTATCGTTTCTTATTAACATCTTCACTATAGTTAGCGTTCTTACATACATATTTCGAGATTTGTTCTATCCAGTTATTCTTCATGATTTCATCTGATTTCCCTTTTAAACTCCAAAAAGCTTCTTTTTCCAATTTTTAATCGCCATATCCAATTACACTAAGCTTTCGAACGTCTATGCATTAATAAAAAGAAATGCATCGAAACATTTTCATTTTTTTTTTTTTTCCATTTCACTTGGAATAAATTATTTGTTTTTCAATTTGTTTTTCACTTCATCGATCATAAAACTTGAAACCATCGAAAATTTTCTGTTTTGAAATAAGTTAAAGATATATTCTTATAGCATAATTTTATTTGAATTACTATTGATGTTATTTTATAGCAATAAACTGTAATATATATATATACTTTCGTATGAAAGTTTTTATTACTATAAAAGTATATTTTCATTTCTGTTTTTATTTCTTCAGGCTATAATAATTAAATACGTGTTTTCATATGCAGAATTGATTTTCGTATAGCATTTGGTTTCGCTTAAGTAAAAGTAATCATAACATTTTTTAATTAATATTAAAGAATTTCTTAATATTACTCGATAATGTATATATAAAAAGTTTAAATTTTTAAATGTGTTACTGTATTTTGTTTCTAGGTATGTAATATATGAAATTTATATACCAAGTTTAAAGTTTTGAAACTTTTCCAAGAATTCAAAAAAAAAACTTTTTTTTTTATAATGTTAAAAATATTTGTATTTATAACTGAATTAAAATATTTTTTCCTGTTATTTAATTTTGTGCACCTTATATGTAACAAACTATTATGAAAATTATGAAAATGTTAAAATAACTTAAAATATTAAGATTTTGAATGCTTATATAATTATTACTTTTCAATATAAAGATCGAAAAATAAAAGCAATGAACAGAAACATTAATAGTGAGGGATAGCTTATAAAACATTATAAGAACGAGATAATGAAATAATTATGATATATATTATGAACATATATCGTAATTATATTATAACAAAAAAAAAGAATAAACTGCGATACAAAATGATTTAAAGTAAATAATTAAGTAAATTCAGAAAATTTGCGCTTATGTGTTTCGTAATGATTAAAATTGAAAAGCATTTACATAGAATTCAAAATGAACTGCAACTTATAATATTAAATAATTAAGACATAAATAAGATACAGGCATTGAATTTTGTTCTTAATCAATTATTATTTAAACTCTTAAGAGAAAATGACACAATAGACATTCAATACTAAAATTCATATTTTAACAGTTTCGATTATAGCGTTTAATTAATTATCTATTATAGAGAACAGCATATTAAGACTTTTTTAAACCTTAAAATTAAGTAAACTTTCAGGTTGTTAATCAATTTCAAAACAATATCACAGTGAATGTTTCGTTTTAAGACTCCTATATTGAAGTGAATATTAAGCTTCAATATTGGAGTCCCCATACATTCACTCCATATCAAAGTGAATGTATTATTTCTAGGTTCCTCTATTGAAATCAAAGTCAAAGTATTGTTTCAGGTCTCCTCTATTGATATAGGAATAAGGTCCTCAGTCCGTATCTTAGAAATAATTAGTAAATGACATCTCAAAATCCATAAATATCATCACCTGCATGTATGAAGATGATACTGCGATTCTGGTACAGAATTGAGACCTAGCTCGCATTAACCTTATACTTAATAATATAACTAAACTCCAAAAAATGGTTTTCTATGTGGAAAATCGCAATTATAAACAGAAGCCAAATATAAACAGAATCTGTATTTTTTCAAAAATTACCACAAGAATTAATCCAGATATATTCATTCTAAATAAAAACATCCCCTGATTTCAACACACCAAGTGTCTTGGTGTGATACTAAATGGAAAAAAGGCTCTCTTTCTCTCCCGACATATTTTTTATGCTAAAAAGAAATTCAAAGGAAGTGGATATCACATTTATTCCTTAATTGCTTGGGATTCGAAAATGATTAGGAAAAACAAAATGTTTATCTACACTGACCCTAGACTCATTCCAATGCATGCTTTCCCAGTTCGGAGTTTTGCAGCAAAACTCCATATCAGTAAACAATAAAGATCCCAAAACCAATCTTTAATGTTAACTAGTTTTTGAGAAATTCTAATCTCTATAATGCCATTAATTTCTCATCTATCAGAGCCATCATGCAAAATCTCACATGTTAACAATAAATCATTACAAGATGTTCCAAATTATAAGCCTGATCTAAATATTAAAATACCACGAATCATTCTTCTTAATATCTAATTTTAATTCTTCCTCCGAACCACTGACACGATACTCTTCTACCTCATTGGCTGGGAACATAAGTTAGAGAACACTCACTTTGAATCACGTTAAGCAACGAAATAATACGAATTTATACATTGCATTCTGTATCAAATTATAATTTATTCCTGTACGAATAGGCTCTTGACGTGAGCACATTGATGGAATCCGTTGAAACTACACGAGCAATAATGCTTATGCTAATAACAAGTAGGATCCAACAACATTGAATATCTAGTTAATTTAAAAATCCTTTTTCTGAGAAACATAAAAGCTTTCTTTAAAATTAATTTACAGAGGCTCAATAGTCTAGATGTAAAAAGCAAAAATTTCTAGACCATTGAATATTTTTCTAGCTACCGATTTGGCTTTGAATTCTAGCAGACAAAATATTTCAGGTGGAGGGTAAGTTTCTTATGGTTACATACAAGTAAGATGGAATATACAATTAATTCTGTATTAATGTTTATCTTTGTAATGGCTGAAATCATATTATTTACAAGCTATTTGCATAAATATACAGAAGAAAAAAGTGAACATATGCAATAGGTAGTGTATACTGTCTAAATATATCTGTTGAACATACATAAAAAATATTTTTTTCATGTATGTTATGAAAGTTAGGAGAAATGTTACGAATAGAACAATATTTTGGTCTAATAAAAAGGAACATTTAAAACCTGAAATTATAGGTGTTGAGTTAACAAAAACAGAACTTAAAAAAGTTATTGAGGTCTACTCAAAAAGAAAACATTGCTCAAAATGTAAAAATTAAGATATCCGTCTACTTGTATGATCGCAGGCCCTTCTCATTTCGAGAAGACAAAGTTCATTAGAAATATGATTTTCGCACAAATTTGGGAATCACTTGTGAAAATATAGTATACTGTTATTCAATTTGGTATCCATTTGCATACGAATGAGAAAAACTTTAACTTTATTTCATGAGTACCATCAAAAGAAGGAGATTGTAATTTAATTCTGTATTTGATGATATAATGATCAACGTGACAAGCAAAATGTCTAAATACTCACTGTTGGATCTCATCATGAAAAATATAGCACATTACTCATCACGCAAAGCAAAATCATGGAGATATATAAGTTTGAATATGCATTATATGAGGGATTTCTGAAAAGTAAAGAAAACATGCCTAGTATTCATTCAAAAAATATGTTTAATTCATAAAATTTACCATTACAAATTTTATAACTGCGCGTACCTTATTTTTGGACATAGTTGCCACAGTTTTTAAAGCATTTGCTAAGTCGGGGTATAAGCTTTTGTTTCCCAGGATTATAGAAGCTCGCCACCTGAGTCGAAATTTAATTTTAAGTTTTTGTATCATCATCGTCGGGGATGTTTTGTCCTGCGAGATGAATCTTCATGTAAAGGAATATATAAGTGGAAGTCACTGGGCGTAAGATACGGGCTGTTTGGTGGATGATATAAAACTACCTCTTGAAACTTTTCAGTTGTGCTTTGGTTTTAAGTACTGTTTGATGAAAACGTTTTCATGAATCAAGGAGACTTCACTTGTCAACAAGCCACTATGATATGTTGTTCTGAATTGCCCGTCTGAGATGTGCCAACGTTTCGCAATATACTATTACATAAATATACATCAATATAAAACTTTTTACCATGTTTCAAGAACAATGAAACATTTTAATATTTGAACTAGAGGAACAGACTTCTTGTTCTTTTTACATATTTCAGTGAATCATTTTAAAATTTTCGATTTGCTTACTTCGCTAACATTTACTATTTCTAAGCTCAGAATTGCTATTTCTCTATTTTAATGTTTATAGATATGATCTTCGTTAGATTTTCTTCATAACTCTATTTCGTTTATACATTATATCCTCAAACAGTAGATGATCTAAAAATATCTACAAGAAATCACACCCAACTTCTTAAGACACGTTTTTCAAAATATACTCAAACGAGTTCATATTTGCTTTCGAGAAATTGGAGGACTTTTCAAGTTTTGTTATAAATGTAAGCTCAACATTTTTATATGTTATTTTTGAAATCTTTTTACCATTAATATAAAGATAAATGTTTTAAAGTTCTTTGATATTGGGCGATAAAATTACAAATCGTCAGTGCAGGAACTTTTAGGGTAATTGGAAGCTTCATTAAATTTTAGGGAATTTCTTAAATGTATTTATAGGTTTATTTATCTTACGATTAACAAATAAAAGCTATTGGGTAGTCTTTACTACAGTGAAGTAGCTATTCAGCGTATAAGTAGCTATTTTTAGAATACTACGATAATACCCCAGGAAGAAATTTTATTGTTACTTAATAATCCTTACATTAACGAAATAATTCTCAGGGAATAATGTATCACATACTTTCGATAATTTCATAACAAAAAATATACACTCTTCACTGATATTTTTATCTATTTATTATTTAATAAAACTATTCAGTTATTATTTTCGTCTCATAACAGACTCCCATTCTTCACTAATTTGATGAAGCTCATTGTCCTTTTTCAACGAATGCACTTAACAATTCAAACAACTTCCATATTTGTTGTGCTACGAAATGTTAAAACACAACCCTAACATTAATTAAATATGAAATATGAAGTATAAATCACGAGGAATCTATATAAGCATTAATTGAATTAGAAGAACTTACAGGAATTCTTGAGGAAATACGACATATTCTTAAAAGTGCATTAAAGAGAGAGAGAGCAAAAAACATTCCTGAAGTCAGAGATGGTATTACTTTCCATTTAGGCAATAAAAGTATATTAATTCTGGAAATATTCTCCAATGAGAAATGTAGAAAGATTTCTTAATTATCTGTTTCGCAAAGAGAAAGGACTGCAATGGAGTGCAAGTAATTCTGGATTAAGTTAATGATAAGACTCATTGAAGTTGTTAGATAACATTAGCTTGCGACTCTTCTCTTTTTTTATGGTTGCTATCTGAAAAGGACATGTGCTGGGGAAAAATTATATTTTATTAATAACAATTAAGAATAATAATATTAATGTTCATTGAGAATCACCTATTTAACATTACAGCCTAAAATGTTTTAAAGGCTTCGCATTTATTCCTGAGTTTCTTAAAAAATAATGATTGAAATCTAATAACCATACCGTTTCTCTTATTTACCCTGAGTAAAATATCAAAATCATACAGAAATTTCTTTTTTTTTTTTCCTTGAGATGAGAAAAATGCGTAATAGTAATACGAAATAAAATGAGAAGAAAGCTTTAATCGTCCTAGAGAAGGGATTTGCATTAAACTTTTTTCTTGCCAACACATTTAAGATAATAATGGTGCATTTTCTGACAAAAATGAAGAAATTAATAAACATTAATTTGTAATTAACTAGATCAATAAAATTAAACACTAGCCGAAATGACAAACACAACGAAAAGGATGAAACTGCTAGGGGGAATGTTATCCCGCCGTTATTTTTATTCAAATGTAGTTGAAATAATTTAAATCATTAGTTTAATCTGTATTGTATCAAAGCGCATGAAGTTTTCAATATATTTTTCATTGAAAAATCTCATCAGGATCTGGTGTTACTATATTTAACAGTACTGATTATCTGTCGTTCCAGTCTGAAAATGTTAACATATGAAAGATGTTTATCTAAGCATTTTGATTTTATAGCGTGCTTTAGCGATTAATCCATTTTTACTTATGGCGTTTAAACTGACAAACTTGTAAAATCTAGCATAGCTTTAAATATGATCAATTATTGACTAAAAAGGATAAAAGATAAAGATATATAACATTATGCCTTAGAATACACGATCAATAATCAACGGTAAATAGAGTAACAAAAAATGTGGATAAGAAATCATCCGCAGTAACTTTTATAATTTCCTTTAAATTGGCAAGAATGTGTCATTAATTATTATATATTCTCAGATATAGTAGTAAATTTATGATGATGCCAAACACACTAAATATTTTTTGTCTCTTCAATATTTTCCAACGTACATGGGTGTATAAAATGTATAAAAGTAACGTTCTTAGTATCGATTTGTGTCAGAATAATATATAAAACGAGTTTGCAAATTAATCAACCAGCAAGAGTATTAATAAAAAATATAAAATATGAAATTGAAAGCTAAATAAAATTTAAAATAGTGTTAATTCTTGTTTGTATTTTACTGTAAAATTCAAATACAGATATTAAAATAAATTTTGCTTGGGAGATTTCATATTTGAATCAAAATACCCTTTGAAAATTATTGTCTAATATAGGAATTTTACTTTATTATATATTTATTTGAGGAAAACATTACAAATTTTAGTTCTAATATCGTACGTGGGACTAGAGACAACATATTTTTTGTCTTTATCAAGTGTAAAATACGATAAAGAAGCAAATATTACATGAACTGTTCTCTTCTCTATATATGTGTGTGTGTGTTTAAACCCACCTTTACAGGGCGTTTTCGTAAAGGGGTGATTGTAAGATGTCGCTTACACAACCTCTCAGATCTGAATCAGACTCAAAAAAGAGATTCTCTGTATGTGAGCCATCGAGTATAAGTTGTGAGTAGGAATCGTATAGCATTGCGATCAGGATATTACTCAATAAGTTATTTTTGATCAAAAAAAGCAACCAGCTTTGTACCTTGCCTTAGAATTTAAAACAACAATTAAGTTAAGTAATTCACGAGTTGACCAGATATGCTAACAGTAAATTGCATAAATCACTTAGGTACGCATCAGAATTTAAAGGAGTAAAAGAAACTGTAGAAGGTGTGTTAACGCGACAAGATTTAAAAGAATGAAAGGAATTGTTGTTGTTAGTCAAAAACTTATTTTTGAGTAAAGTAAGGAAAGTGCGTGTATATATATATATATATATATATATATATATATATATATATATATATGTGTGTGTGTGTGTGAAAGAGAGAGATATAAGCATATGTCACCCCATCATTTTAAAGCATCAAGCAGAAAGTTTTTGTGTCATTTTCATATTTGACCATTGTTGTTGTTATATACAAAAACAATCGCTATTTTTTTTATTCTAGAGTAATATAAATACTAATAAATTAAACCAATTTATTTTTATAGGTTCTTAATAGAATTGTTATACAAGACACGATTTTCATCAAATATGTAGTATTAACAAAAATCTTAACGTTACTTGCATAAATTTTTGTATTCAAAATTATTACCAGCAACCTTCTCAAAAACAAATTGTTAGGTATTATAAATTTTTATAAATATGATAAGACATATATCATAATGCTTATACATTGCGCAAAAGTCTTGAATTGCTTATAAGAAAAACCTGGATAATATTTCAGCCATTGACCATTTCTTAAAATATTCGCCCTATTAAATACGCATACTGCAAAAATCAAAAATACAAAATATTCTAAAGTTACAAAATAAATAGCTTTATTTTATAATGACACAATATATCACGCAATAAATAGCACAAATAGCTGGATGTATAAATAGCTTCATATATTTAGACTAATATAAATTCGCCTTTCAAGAAAAATCAGAAAACATATATTGCATTAAATATATTATATAACCCATAACTAGGTATTTATAGCAGATACGTGTATCATGTTTTATATTATTCACGATAATACTTGAAGGTACTAACTATTAAAATTGCAACATTATCCAAATGTAGGTTTACGTGTATAAAAATTCCATAAATTCAATTTCTTACGATAAGTAAAATCGATGCCGTATAACTGTGGAATAATTTGCGGCCTTATTTACTGATGCACTTTTATTTTTCGAAGGATAGTAAAGTTATCGAAAACAGGAAAGGAAAATAAGAGTGTATTTTGAATAAGGCGGAAATGCGAAAACCTCCTCTAGGGGGAGAAAAAGATTCAGTAAATAGTTTCGTGACTGTGCAACGTTCAATAAAATTGGAAAAAAAATTCTGAGATAAGAGAAACGATTTTCAGGAAAAATTTTATTCTAAACTTTTATTCAAATTTCGTTCTATGGAAAAGAGGTGTAAGCTCCTTAACGAATTTAATTAATATGATAATTTAAATATATAATCCTAAGTGTTTGTTTTTATCATCTGCAAGTATACTAATTCTTATAATTAATTAAATGAAAATGATGAAGATAAAAAGAATATATTAACACTTTTATTTTACAGAATTAAATAATGAACTTTAAAGTATTTTATGTATCAAGTATACACGTGAATTCGTTACATTTAGTTTAACAGCTCTAATATTAAATAATTTTCATATATTTCCCTTCTTTCTAAAATTTTAAACATTTTGAAATAAATCAAGCAAATTCACTTATCATCATAGAACCTATTTTACCATATCATTTTTACGTTATAATGCTCCATATAAGTATCAATTCAAATTTCTTACAATTTATGTTGAAGTTTATCTACTTAATGGATTTTTTTTACTATGCTACTTCAATTTTGTTTCTATTTGCCAAAAGTCATTAATAAACAACGTTTTCTACTAATTTTTGTTCATAGTTTTCTAATACGAAATCATCTTCAATTCGGACTTTTCTTCTAAATGCTTTATTACTTTTTTCACACAGATTTGATCAGTAAATCTATATTTTCTATATTTATGAAAAAAAAAGAGTTTTAATTTTTCTATTATAAATTTGAAGTTAATTTTGAATTGTTGTTCGAAATCTATAATTTGCATAAAAGGTATTTAAACCCTAAAATTATCTGAAAATTGATATTTGATTTTTATTTAGTGATAATATTTGAATTCATATATTTCGATTAAAACATTACTTTTGCATGTTTAAAAACTAAAAGTTAGAGAAAGTTATTTTGAAAAATGTAAACAAATTAGTTTTAAGATTTAATCACGCCTTGAAGCATAATAGCTTATGAATTGCTCCACATTCTTCAAAGCTCAAACAATCATTCACGCCCTTGTTTTAGAGATATCATTTCAAATTTTTTTTAATAACTACTTTCAGAAAACTAATTTTATTTTGTTTTAGTCATAACTGCAGCATTTTAATACTTTTTACGACTTAAACTTTCATTTCGAGTGGTTTAATTTTGATATTTCGAATGTATACCTATGCAATTTAAATTAAGACAGTTATTATAAAAATTTCCTAACTTGTGTTCCTTTTCTTCTCATATTTTCATACAAATATAACATTTTGCGTTATGTGAAACTAAGTATCTGAAATTTGTTTTCTACATTTGTTATTATTTTTTATCTTGTAATACAAATGAAGTTAATACTTTAAAATGTGATGTATCATTAAA
The DNA here is from genome assembly GCA_019974015.1 of Nephila pilipes. Lineage (NCBI taxonomy): Eukaryota > Metazoa > Arthropoda > Arachnida > Araneae > Nephilidae > Nephila > Nephila pilipes. The sequence goes on along the minus strand of BMAW01122873.1, from coordinate 1,013,869 downwards.
AATATTAATTGTATAAAAATGCAAATGCCTTTTTAAAAATATATGTAGTCGATCTTTAAAACAATAATTTTAAAGTTAATTGAAGCATATGATTAAATTTTTTTTCAGAGTTATTTACATTGAAACGGTTTTCTCAAATTGTGTTATTCATTATATTAGCGTATTTAAAATGCTACTCTATCCACTACAGATTACCAATTGCTTCTTTTTTTTCTATGTGCATGAAACCAAATTAGGGATCCATTTCATAATACATATAAAATAAATTCCTAATAAAATAATCCCATGTAAAATGAATTACTTTAAAAATACGATTGAGGATTTATCGTAGTTATTGATGAATTTTCCCATACACATTATCATACAATTTATTTCTCCAAAACTAAAAAAGTAACTAATTAAGTTCTTGTAAAATTGGTGCTTAAAATTGCTTAAAACTTCTACAGAAAAATATTCATATTAAAATACTAATAAATACAAGAGTAGGGTTTTGAAATTTTACATTTTTTTTTTTTAAATTTTTAAAATATTAACGATAATTAAAATTCCGTTTGAAATCGAATATAATCATTATTTGGCACGCTAAAACAGGAGAAGCTAAACATTTTTGATCATTAAGCCCGAAGCATTTTAAAATTCTCTTATCGACCTCCTCTATAAAAATGATAGGCAAAAGAGAAAAACCTACCTGTTTCTTTGAAAAATAAATCATTTAAGAAACAGTTAAGGATTTCTTTTCTCTTTGATTTTGACACAATCAAATTTTTACGCAAATCAATGAGAAGAATTATGATTGTTGATAATTCTTGGCAAGATTAGCATTATTTGATTCAAAATTTGTTAATTTCAGTCATATTTCGCCTCGGAGCTCCACATTCCATTTATTTCTCGTCTTTGTTAAAACAGGATTAACACGACTGAAGCCAGATACAACCGTACGTGAGCTTGGAAATGAATGTAGAAAGGGAAATACCGTATTACAAGTTTTGCATATTTTGCATAATATTTATATTTGTACAAAATTTACTCACAGTTAAATTATTAAAAATAATTTTTCAAAGTCAACTAATAATTCAACGACTTCATCTTGCAAATTACTGTCGTTATTTCCAACTTGAGCAGAAAGTAACGTGATAATCCATTCTGGAATATCTATATTTTTAATAACTCCAAAGCGTAATTTAAAATCATCGCTTAATTTTTGGAGGAGATTTGTATGTATTTCCAATCCTATGTCGGTTATATCCAATTGTCGTAAATTTCAAAAAGTATTGAATATCTTTAAGTAACACAAACACATGCACAATGAAGACAAGTTTAATTTAACTTGAAAGCTTTAAATAATTGTTTGTGCTTGAATTAATATAATACATTTTCCTTGGTGAACATGTTTGTATATCAATGAAATTGGCAAATACATTAGCCAAATAAGAAATGTTGTTTTTATTTTGTTGCAATCCGTCACTTAAGACTGGATTAATTTTCTTAAAAAATTCTGTTACTGTTTAAACACTTTAACAAGTTTTTGTAAACATACGCCTCTTTACGACTATCGTATTTCGGTGTGTAATAATAATTGGTTTGATAGTTCATCCTTTTCTTCGTAAAGCTTATCAAACAGTCGTGATTTAAGAGGTTGGGCCATCTTGTAACAAAACGAAGCAAGAATCAATTCTCACAAGTCTGAGAATAGGACGAAGTTGGCTGAAGTGCGTAGCCCGGTTGAGCTCTGACCTCCTGTCAAAATGGACTTCGTGAGCTAGCTTTTCGTTGGTAAATCTGATAATGAGAACTCATCACGAAACACACGTACTTTAAGCGGTAAGAAAAGATAAATAATTTTTTTTAAAAAAATATGCAGGAATGAGAAATTAAAAAAATTATAATCTATTGTAAAAACTTTACTTACTATATTGTAATTACAAATAGCATTCCAAACAAAAATTGTACGTACTGTGTTGCTGTCAATAAATTTGCGATTGAATAACATTGGTATTCTTTCATTGAACCATAATCGACCCCATTGATCGAATCGACCCCTAATTATGCTACATCGAGCCCCGGGGGTTGATATCGCCTACTTTTCCGACCCTGTGCTAAAAAATAGTTTTAAATGAGCAAATAGAAAAAAAAATTCAAAGTTTAATGAGCCCTTTGAATTACACTCATGGACAAAAAATTAGCGCACCAAGAAGAAATCGTCAAAATGAAACGGAATTTTACATACTTAATGACTACTTTGATATAAGTAAATGATTAGAAAATCAAAGAAAAAGGATCATTTATTTCAGAGAAAAAGGCAAAAGAACGGAGGATTTAATACCCTGTTGAACCCCCTCCCCCTGTACCACGAATGCACGATGCGATACGATCGGGCATTGAGACATACAAGTTCTGTATGATATCTTGAGACATTTCGTTCCATATTTGCTGTTACCTTGTTTCCAGTTCGTTCAAACTCGTGGGATGCCCAACTCACCATCCCAAATGATCCCAGATATGCTCGATTGGAGACAAATCTGGGGATCGGGCAGGTCAAGGAAGGGTAGTAACAGTGCGGAGACTGTCTTGTGATACCCTTGCCGTGTGAGGCCAAGCATTGTCTTGTTGAAAAATGGCTTCTGGGAGCCGTTGCATGAGGGGCAACACATGTGGTTGCAGGATGTCATGGACATACCGCTAGGCTGTCATGGTGAAACAGATCATTACTAGGGGTGACCGTGTATGTAGGCATTGGCACCCCATACCATCACACCAGCTGTGGGAGCTGTGTGTCGCTGTAAAGCAAAGGCAGGATTGAGGAGTTCACCACAGGGTCTCCACACACGAACACGATTGTCATCACTGCTGAGATTGAATATGGATTCAAAAGACGACCTGGTTTCATTCCGCTGCTGTCCAGTTTCCTCGTGCGCGGCACCATTCCAAATGGAGGCATCGATAGGTGGGCGTCAAGAGCAGTACACGTAATGGGTGCCTTGATCCCAAATGTCCTTCAGCCAGGCGCCTTCGTATGGTTCGAGAAGACACAGGGGGCCCTAGTGAAGATGCTACCTGTGCTTGGATGGTGGCCGATGAAGCAGTTGCTGTACACGTGCATTTATTACGATGCAGCTGTCTTCTCTATGACTGGTCTTTCGGAGGCGTCCTGAGCCTGGTCTTCGGGTAAATGACATCTCTCGGATCCACTGGTCCCTACACTTCCTGACAACATAATCAGAGCGGCTTAATGGACGAGCTACTGCCGACCACCCAGCTTCCATCATGCCGATAATTCTCCCTCTCTCAAACTGCGACTGGTGCTCATATTGTCTTCGAAAACGGAGTAATGGCATGTCTACCTCATCTCTTCCTTTGTAAACGATTCAGCACACTCAAACAAGCTTTGGTTACCTGTTTTATACTCCACGGAGAACGACGTTAAAGCCCTCTACCGGCTATACGTAATGCGCAATCACGCTGCATTTCTAATCATTTGCATATCTCCCCACATCTCTGATCCCGCAATTATTTCTTGGTGTGCTAATGTTTTTGTCCATGAGTGTATTTTAAAACCTGTAAACCTAATTAATATGTTTATTATTTAACAATTATTCATGTAACGCAATTTTAGTTCATATTCTTGAATTATGTTAATTTTATAAATGAAATCAATATATGAATAATCAATACATGAAAAAATATCTTTCACTTACTTAAGATTGCAATATTTTTGGCGCTTTAATATATATCATTTATCAATAATCCAAAAGAAAATTATCACTTAAATCATCAAGTAACTATCTAATAGTATGTATTCTTTTAATTATGTAAAACAATGCATAATCCATATTATGGAATATTTCTATTAAAATTAGATTAAGATTCAATTCATTTGATTCAATATTCTCTCACTAAATTTAATGTGTAGTATTTTGATCAACTTTTAAATTAATATGAAATAAATTATGGGTAATTCAGTATTTTTAATAAATCGAATTTTTTGGGTTATACGAGGGTGGATAAAGAATTACTTGCATTTGAAGGCAAATGGCAACATTAAAGTAAATTGTTGTTACCGTTAGGTGCTGCACTTGTTGAACGGAACCGGAACAAATTTAACATTAATTCATACATTAGTTTTCATTTGGTAGTCATTTGTTGCCAAATCGAAAATTCATTGCTTCCGCGTCGAGTTACCACCGTCGGTGAGACCTGAATTCTTCATTGTGTGCCAAAAATCATGGAAATGGGTTGCTTCCGATGAATTTTTTTCCCACAAAAGACGAAGATGGTCTCATTGGCCGGAATAATTAGATCGAACAATTTTTGAGATGCGAAAGATGCCTCTTGATCACGAATATGAGTAATTGAAACCTAGATAGTTGAATAGTGAGTTATGATGCGAACTAAAAGTAAATCATTTTCCTTTCTACAAGCACCATCTCTTGGAATTTCTAAGGACTTATTTAACGACCCTCGCATATTTATTTCAAACAAAGAATAATATTTTGAAAGATAAATGTGAGGTCTGTAATATTTTTTCAAGTTTTTTAATCTCTATGACATGAATATCATGCTTTATAAAAGGATAATAAATAATAATTTTTTGAAAAAAATAATATTAGGTATAAAAATATTACTTAAAAGTTTTCAATCAAAATGTTATACTCAATACTATTGTCTTAATTTTTTTTTAATTTAAAAAAAAATTATGAAAGAGCATAATTGTTATTTTTAAGTTTAGTTATTTTTACATACTTTATAAAGAATAAATTATTTTTAGAAAAAACAACTAGATTTTTTTATTGCAGAATTTATTTATAAATTAGTCGAAATATTCTTAAGAGTTCAAAATTATTTCAACAACAACAAAAACAAAAATGTAAGAAGCGGAAGAAATTAAACAGTTAAAAAAAAGAAGTTTACGATGATACTGTACATAAAAGTCTTTCCTGTAATCCGAAGCTGTCACCACAAAAAAAGAGGCAAAACAAAAAATTTGAAATCCTTGTTCCTGACAGGAATGTAGGGAAAAAAGTGACGAATCATTTATGCATGCATCTTTCTTGCGCCCTCAGCCCCAAGTTCTACTTTCTCTGCCCTCGCCTTTAAAGATGAACGAAACAAAATGAATGACATGACATGAAAAAACACCAACCTTGGCGGCATGTCAATGAAAAAACGAAAAGATTATAATATTATTTGTCATGAGTTTGAACGCTGTTTTTCATATTGTCATGAGGGGAGAAAAGTTGGAGAAAAACACATTTCAGTCTTCAACAAAGGTCAATATTAAATATCTTAGTGACAAGACTTTGAAATGTTGTTTTTGAAGCACCTGATTTGAATGTAATTTAAGAAGTTAAATATATAATCGGAAGAGGTTCACATTTACAAAAAAAATAAAAGCAGAAGTATAAAAAAAGGACACCTTAATCGGAAATATTCTTTAGAGAAGTCTTTTAAAATTTCTTAAAAATTCATTGCAAGAAAGAGCATATTTAAATCCATCTATTCTTCTTAAGAATGACAATTAGCTGTGTCAAAACTAATTATATTAAAAGTAAAAAGATAATGACAGTTTTAATAAATTTTTATTTCGGTTGCAGCAACTATTCGTAAACAACCTGTTTAATTTGTGATACCCCTAACATTTTGCCAAAGATCCCAGTTAAAATGCAGCTCCAACTTTAAAGAAAGATCAAGTGAAATGTTTCCGTCCTATTTATTTTGAGATAAAAGTCAATACTTGACTTAATAAAAATCATTAACAGTCAAAACACTCCTACACCAGACCTTTCTACTTTACAGGTGTTATTTCTGTTCATATTCAGGAAGATCAAGACCCAATAGTTGAATAGTTTTATTAACAATATTTATCAATAGCAATATTACTGAGATTGATTAGCAATATTACTTAGCAATAATTTTCGTTTGATTTGCAAATTTTAGTACAAAGAGATTAATATTTTATTTGAAAAATAAGATATATATATCAAATATTATAATCCAATCATTTTTTTTAAAATTGGGGGAACACGTTGCTCGTTCTTTCATTCATTTTCATAGAAAGGACCTCAAAATTGTTTTATACTTTTATTCTTTACAGATTGATATTTTTACACGAAATATCGCCCAAAAAATGGATAACATTAAATAAGATAATAATTATACGCATAAGTTTCAATACTTTAAACACATTCATGATTAAATTTATCTATGCCTCTTGCAATAAATTTAAAATAGCAAGAGAAGAAAATTTCCGTATTTATCAAATTTTCAAGAGTAGGCGAACATTACAGACACTTTGAAATTGTTATGACCTTGTAATTGTAAGTACATTGTTTTAAATTATATTTCTACCGCATTTTTAAAAGAGAAAAAAATAAATATCAGAAAAGGATTTTTAGCATTTCTGAATTGAATTTTTGATTTGTAATGTATTTAAGAAATGAGAAAAAGTAATAAAAAGTAATCAGAATAGAAGAATAAAACGTCGAGAAGGTGTCACTCGAAAAGAACTACCCACAGTACATCTGTAAGGAAGAACAATTGATACAAGAATGTAGTCTGTACGCAACAGAATATTAGCCGACTTATTTGCTATACAGGTCAATGCAGCCACCAAAGAGATATCTACCCCACTCATACACTTCATCCACCAAAACATTTTTATGGATGTGACCGTGATAATAAAGAGTTTCTTGCTATTGCTATACGAATTTTTTTGAGTCATCTTTCAAACAAAATCTGGTCTCATCAGTTAAGCGTACAGAACTATATTAATTTGCGTAATAAATGACGCATGAGCTTGCCCAATTAAATTTTTTTATTTCGGTAGTGTGATGCGAGATTATATGCACTGGGTACTTTAGGCACTGAATAAACAAGGAAAAAGCAATAATCTTTTAAACAAGAAAGACATTTATTAAAACAGTTAAAATCTCACTTAAACACAGGACACAGAAAATAAAAGCGGAAGAGCTAACGAAAACAGTATCTCCAATTTGATCATATACTTAATAGACATCATCAGCTATGGCATAATCAATACAACTTGAATACAATACAACGTCTATACATTACAAGGAGGGTATACACAATGCCATACACCTTGACTTCCTCGTGAGTCCTTCAGCGGATATTTGATTCGGCTAGAAGGAATCTAGTGGTTGATAAAAGAGAAGATCTGAAATAGTGGCTCTGTGGATCCTTGCAACTAATAGCAAATAGCGGTCAATTACTGCAATGACTCTATATTTTTCTTGTCTGTACCTTTTAGAAGTTGATTTTGTTATTAGAAATTCTATATATAGACTATTAATTGTAGAATATGAATCGCATCTAACTATAGTGCAAAATGAGATTGATTCTGTCCACCCAATGGCACGTTATCGAAATTTTACAGATAAATGATATTGAGCAGCCTTTTTTTTTAAACTGCAGATTTCGAATCAGTTTTTGGAATGTCGTAAAAAGGCTTTGAAAGAATGTGTATATTTCATATTTTCATAAATGTGAGTATGGGTTTTCAAATCTATCACGCAACATAGTAGCAGATCATCAAAAACAACAAAAGAATACCGTAATATGTAAATGAATGCCTCGTGTCGAATGACAAGAAACGAAGAAACAAAACAATAGTTGTTTTTTTTAAGTGCTGATGATTTATATAAAACGACTGGCATTTTACATAAAATACATCTGTCAGATTCCCTGTACCTCCAATTCGCGACTTTGCTTAATGTTACGTTTCCGAGTAGCATCTCAAAACCCACTCACTTGATCATAAGCTTTTGTTTCGTAATGAATGTTAAATTCTGTTTGGTTATATATTGATTCTGTAAAGATTCTTTATCATTTTTTGTTACTCATTGTTTTTATTTGTTATTGTCTAATTTATCGTATTTGTATTATGGATAAGTAATTGGTAAAGAAATCGTCAAATGCGGACAAAAGCGAATTTCCAAGCTCAAATTCAAGATCTAAACGAAGAGGTAAGAAAATATGATTTCGACTACTTGACATTAGGAGCGTTATGGTAGGAAAATTAAGAGAATCCCAAACCTGCTCAATTAAATTACGGTGGAACAACCAGACATTATCACTTAGACATTATTTACATTATCATTAAAATTCCAGAGACAGATTTGCTCGCATTTTTTCAAAAGAATGCTGGAAGTGTTGAAACTGTCATAACCCAAGATCAACATAAACGCTAAGCATTCTTCATATCGGATTAGTTATCGAATTGCGAAATTTAATCAACTGTACACAATTGCGAAATCTTACAGCTTCCAGCGATAAAAGTTCAAATTCTATTCGGTGAAACGAGCTTAAAGGAAGTCGAAACAATACCATTTCACATAACACCCAGATCGCAGAATTAATGAAATATCCCTAAGGGCAGAAAATCAACTGGATCAAAGAGTTATCCATAGCATGTTTTTCTCGTTGAAACTGGATGTATCTATTGCTATACAAAGAATGTCTCAACTACTTATTTTCAAGCATTACATAAAGAACAACAAATCTCTTAGATATATGCTTTTTTTAACCAATTATTCAAGGAACTAGCTAATAAATATTCTAGACTCTCGACACTAATTTTAAAATCCAAAAGTTTAGATTGGATAAAATGTGTGGTGAGATATTTACAAATGTTGTACGAGTTATGTGCAAAAAAAAGTAGTATTATGATTCAAGTGCTTGAAGTTAGTCAAAAAGTAATGGACTCACTATAATATTCACATGGGAACATTGGTACCAACATTTCTGCTATATAATTTTAAAAAAAAATGTTTTGCTGTAAAAATGGTGAATTTAATAAAATCAAGACCATTACAATAACACTTATTTGAAAAGTTTTACGAAAAGATGGATAACAACTACTAATCGCTTCTTCACCATACGAAAATACCTTAATCATGGAAAGGGAAAGTGGCGACAAGACTTGTGAAACTGAGTAAAGAAGTCGCAATGTTTTGAAGCGGTATAAACGAATTTTCTAAGTCATTGTATGATGTAAAATTTATATTGAAGCTCGCGTATTTACGTTTGAACAAATTCACCAATGGTTATGAACTAAATTTATATATTAACAAAGCAAAGATGGTACAGATATATTAACAATGCATGACAAGACTTGAGGACTCATCAAATAACTGCTTTTATAGAAAAATAGAAAGAGATCGTAAATATAAGAGCATTGAAACATTGCAAACATTTTTAATAGAGAATAGTTGTGAAATTTTCTGATGGTATAATTACTGTGATCTCAAAACATTTGAATATTTTGAAAGGAAATCTTAACTATTTTCTGAATAAATGAAAAACCGCCAAAAGAAGAATTGGATTGCGCAACACTACAGGTTACATTAATACTAGCATATCGTCGAAAACTTACGAACAACTTACGATCTACTGAAAAACAGGATGCTAAAACTGAATTTTGATCGTAGTAAATTGTCACGATTCTGGTGTCCAACAAACTTTTCTAATTCTTTCTATCTAAATTTGGAAAACATATTAATACCTTTTACATCTTCATACATTTCTGGTATAGACTATTGACTATGGTTGAATTTAAAACCAAGTATCAAAATCAAACTGCAATTTACGAGACCTTGCCTTTAAAAAAATTCTAACTGACGTGTACTTTAGTGCCATCATAAACAACAATCCAAAAGATGGGTATTTTTTTACTCAGACACTATTAAAAAAAGCTTTGTAATTTTTTTTTTCTTCACAAAAGCTCTTTTTTGACCCATCTAATCTCTTCCGGAAATAACGCGTGCTGTCTGTCTCTGAAAAACTTTAATGTGCCAATGATGAAGTGAATCGCTATAGATTCGGTTAATAATGAGTTAATTGTAATATTTTAAAAAATTCAGAAACCCTGATAAAGAGAACTCATATTTAAAAATTGGCTGTCTCGAAATTAAACTACAGAAACTTTTAAAGCATTTTTCTACCACGTATCCAATATTATTGACTGACAGCAGTTCCACTAATATACGTATAATAAACCGATATAATATTAATTTTATGTGTACTGCACACACACAATTTGTATGAAAAAAATTTTTTGGCTGTGTAATCGCACATTTTACGATTTTTACCTAGTTTTTGGAAGTCAGTAAGGATTATGATTACAAATTTCCCAGCATTCATAAGATTTTTTTTTTTTTTTGACTTAACTGTACACATCTTATAACGAAAAATATTTAATCATCATTTTGAAGTATGAATAACAAAAAATAATAGAGCTGTAAAAAGGCATTATCTCATAAATTCAGATATTATTGACGAAATGTGTCAAAATGCACGCCATTTAAACCAGGGTTTAAAGTATACGTAATTCCGATCAAAATATCAACATTAGAAATAATTTACGATTTTGCGAAATTATTTTAGGCTGTTTACGATTGATTTTACGCATTCACATTCTTAAGCAAATAAATCATTCTGTGAGACATATATTAATTTTTGCTTTTATATTTTATAATACTTAAAATGCCTGAAATTTACAATGAATCAGCTACTTTTACGGAAGAGCCACTTTGGAAGTAATTTATCTCTATATATTTTTGCAAGCAAAAAAAAAAAAAAGGTTATTCATTAGATTATAAGCGTATAAGAAGAAAAACCGGAAAAAATATTAAAAAAGAAAATTGTCTGCTTAACATTAAAAAATAATAATAATGTAAAAATAGAAGGGTAAAGAATGTTGCAAAGATCTCTTGGAAGCGTGTATTTAAAATAATAATAGGATGATTAATTTCTAATTTTATGGGACCGACTAAGCGCTTTTTTAAACTTTAATGTTTTTTTAAGTGTATAAGCTTATTTTAATTTTTTAATCTTTAACTTTTATTATAATATACATCAAATACATTCAGTTTTCTTGTTTGCTTTTACAAATAATATTTAGCAATATTACGAAAGTATAATTGTGTGTGACAATTTTACAATTAGATTTGTTCGTCGATTGCAAATATCCATTGAAAAAATGCTTATTCATTATTAAAATTGCATATTTACATACAGTTTAATTTTATCTACAGATATAGTAATTCCATATTGTTACAAATATGAAATGTTGCTTTCCAGCAATACTGATTGTATGGTTGCTAAGAGACATTCACAGGCTATCTAGACACCAAGGGGGAAGCAGGAATTCGACCCCCGGCGTTGGCGACAAACTTGGCGATTAGGTGACAAATTTGGAGACTTTGGCGATAAAAATTGGCATCACGAATCTTCAAGTAAAATCTAGTTTCGTCGAGAAGTTTCCAGAATAGGACCGAAACATTGGAGAACTTTCTATGTGACGTCACATCCGGTCTTCAAGGTATAAATAGACAGAACCGCTGATCGTCAGTGAGTTAGTCTTTCGTAGTGAAAGTGATTATCTTGCTTGCTTTACAAACTGCGTGATTTTACTTAAACTGTGGATTGCTGTTTATTTTAGTGCTGCAAATTTGTGCAAGTACGATTTTGTTGTCGGCTGTGCTTCCTGTTTTATTATTATTTAAAGAATAAATTACTATTTTTCTAGTATTCTGCTTGTCGGACTGTTCACCTACACACACCGGACAATTTTCGTAACAATATAAATATTTCGAAATTTGTTTTATATACCTGAATAGAATTTTTTAAAATTATTATATTTCACATATCATATTTTGTAAAGTCTAAATCATTCAAAAGTCAATAATCTCGATTTTTCCATTCTATAACATTATTCATATGTCCAGATTATCTAATTTCATTTTCACCTAAATGCATCAATGCAACTATTATTCCTAATGTGAATTCAGTTCGTAATAATTGATTATTTCTACAACAAATTGTTTTCTATGTGAATTGAAAGAATTTAAATAAGGGAAAGTAAAAGTTATAAGTTATACGTAGTCATAGGCATAGGCGAAATAATTGAAAGAGTCTGCGAGTAATGTACAAGTAATCGATAATTTTAGCGAAAAGAAAGAAATTTAAAAGTTTCTAAAGCTAGCAATGATTACAGTAAACATAAATTTTGTATGTAAAATAAATTATTTTCTTTTTGAATGAGTTGGTAAAATCTTTTTTAATCGCATACTTTAACGACAAAAAACAAAAGGTGCCAAATTTCCCAAAAAATTGCATCGTTACATCGCTAGTAGGGCTTTATTATTGAAAGGGTTGCCAATTCAGTTACCAATATTACCACCCTTTTTGCAATTTTGGTGCTTATTTTTGGTATCTAAGTCAAAGGTTCTAATATTATCGAGTCATGTACCTTTCCATTGTTATAGTTCATGCCTGTTTTCAATAGAAATTACCTTTATTTTCTAAAGTTAGTAATTACAATGAAAAATTTATCTGAAGTTCTTATTATATTCATGAAAAACTAATATAATAATTAAAGTGTTTTTTTACTTATTATCTGGTAAATTATATTGATTGTATTCATATATTAAACTATTGTGATGCTGTTTTAAATGCATTAATATATTTCTTTTTCATCTGGTTTCCTTTTTGAAGAGTGATGTTCGCAAATAATTCTGATACTTCAGTGATTTACTATTATTTTATTTAGCGTAAAATCTTTACTTGCCGCACCCATATCTTTTCAATATTTTACTTAAAAAATGCACAAGTATTTATTAACAGAATTGAAATTTTTAATAGAAAGAAACAAAAACGTCACCTTCGATAGAAAAAAAACTTAAATCTTAACACAAAGCGAACAATACTGTCAAATTATCAGTCTTAATCACTTTCACTACAACTCAGCTAGTCTATTGTTGTTACGTCTAAGTCATAATTATTGATGCCGTCGTAATATTACGTGTGTGCGACATATACTGTAAGTTCCCGTTTGTGTAAAAGAACACCAGCGCAGCATGCGTGTTACAACAATCTCTTACAGCTGCTGCACGTTCATTGTTCGATGTAAAAAACCTTTTTTTAATTTTCACACGAGTATAATACGCACCCTCATTTTTAGGGACCAAAATTTGGAAACAAAAGTGCGTATTATAGTCAATATCTTACGGTATATTCTTTTTTTTTTTTTTATTGCTTCACACAAATCTTTTCAAATACTAAATTTGTAAAAATACTGAATATATTCTATATTAACTATTTGTTCACAGATAAACTAAATGCCAAAACTTTTAACTGAGCATTAGAATTGTGAAAATTCTTCTGATTTAATATTTATTTCTCATTAATGTAATATGAAAACAAATATTTAGTGTGTCCTAAATAAGACATATGAACACTCTGAATAAAATTCAGAATCAACATTCGACAAATCAATATTTACTACAGTCCTCTAATTTAAAATAACATAAATACCATTTTACGCGTTATGCTTTCAATTTTTCCGTTTAATTATTCAAATGGATAAAGCTTCCACTTTTAAAATCTCTAAGGTTCTATTCGTTTTCTAATGCATATTCAATCAAGTAATTTCGATCAAAAAGTCCTTACCTAAAGAGTTATTGAATGCTGGAGAATAACAGGAGTAATTTATGTACTGCCTGTATAACGCACAATAGGATATTCATTGGAGAAATTTTTAAATCCCCTTCTCTTTTTGGATTTGTGAAGATATTTAAAGAGCTTTCGAAGAGTTTTTCGCAAAAACTAGAAGCGTCAGCTATCATGAAAATTTAAATACGATAGAACATCTTCTGAAGCAAATTTTTAGTCCTATCTTGAATAATAATATCATATCGACCAAACTGGATTGACTAAGAGAAGTTACATCACTTTTAAAAAAAAAAAAAACGCATTTCTCCTTAAAGTTTCTTTTTTGTGGAGAAAACCCATAATCTATAACGACTGAAGAATAGTTTTTTTTTAACTCCATCTTCTTTAAAGAATGAAATATGCTCTCCGTAGATCAACGGAAAGCTATGAAAGAAAGAGGGAATAAAATCTTTCAGGGATCTTGAAAAGTTTTTTTCAGTAAAAAGAAATCCATGATGTCCTTTTATAAAGTTTTAAACAAACAGAAAAGTGAAAGAAATTCCAAAATTTGATGAAATTGTACGTATTCTGAATACTATTCTAGGAAAATGGGTAGTATTTTTAAGTAACAGAACATCATTATGAGAGATTATACATTTTATTAAATTATAATGTTACGTCAGAATAAAAAATACTATTTAAACTTGTATTTTGTTTCTATTTTATATTATTTGTTAGACATTTTCGAATATTGTATACTTTAATAACGTTATTTTCTGTTTGTTTTTGTATATAATCAGCTGTTTCGTACAGAATATTCATATACATATGTATATATATAATATAAATATAAGTTTGTACAGATTTAAGTCTCCCTGTAATACGTCAAATAATGTATTCAAGTAAATGGCATTACTGTGACATTTTCAAGTCTTATTTAGTCAAAACAAAAGGTGAGCAATTGAATATCATAGCTAAAACAGCGAAAAAAGAAGCTTCTACGAAATCATGATTTTTTCACTTTTTCCTTTTTTTCTGGTCATGAACGCTGATCAGCACATAAAAATTCCTCCTTCTGTTTTTTACATCCCTCTAAAAGTCAAAATTTCATATGACGTTAGTTAAAGATGTAAACATTTGCATTATTTCATTAAAAACCATTTGTTCCCCTAATACCAAAGTATGAAGGGGTATCAATTATATTATATCCATTTTTGTGATTAATTGTTGCTTTTCTCTTTCTTTGCTAAGATACAATATGGTATGGTTCTAAAATAGTATTTAATGATGATATAGGTTTTGTGGTGCATTAAATTACTAGTTTGATGCATTTAAGTAAATTCTCTCTCTTGCTTTATTTTCCTAAGAATTCTTTCATTTGATAACACAAGTATTTTGATTCTTGGTTATCATTTAAGCTATATGGTTTTCCTTTTAGTTATTTTTGGATTTTGCTCTAAATATTTTTTTAAAATTTTTTTTAATTTTATGTTATGTACTTTTGTATCTTGTTTACACAGATAAAAATTTGCATACCAAGAAAGAATTGTTAGAATGAAACGAAATTTTACATACGTAAGTACAATGTTGATGTAAGAAAATGATTAAAAAATCAAGGCAAAAGGATCATTTATAGTAGGGAAAATTACAAATGAATGGAAATTTTAGCGCCCAGTTGGGTTACATTTAGCATAAATGTGTGATGTGATATATCGGACATTCAGGCATACAAGTCCCGTATGATATCCCGCGACATATCGTTCCACAGTTCCTATAAATGCGCCTTTAATTCAACCAAACTAGTAGGCTGCCCAACTTGCCATCCTGAACGATCTAAGATATGTTCCATCGGTGAAAATTCTGGGGATCGAGCAGGCCAGGGAAGGGTGGAAATGTAGCAGAGGTAGTCTTATGTAACCCTTGATGTATGTGGACGAGTTATCCAGTTGAAAAATGGCTCCTGGGAGTGGCAACACATGTCGTCAACACATGCTGTAGAATGTCCCGAAAGTACCTCTGGCACTGTCATGATGCCGTGGTTCAATATTAGGGGTGATAGTGTGTCACATGCAATGGCACCCCATACCACCATACCAGTTGTGAGAGTAATGTGCCACTGCAGAGCAAAGGCAGGATTTAGTCGTTCACAAAGAGACCTCCACACAAGTGCACGATTGACATCACTGCTCAAACTGAATCTGAATTCATCACTAAAGACGGCCTGATTCTATTCGATTACAGTCCAATCCCTTCGAACGCAACACCACACCAAACAGAGTTGAAGGTGAGTGGATGTCAGTGGCAGTACACGTAATGGGTCACATGGTAGCAACTGTCCTTCAGCCAGGCGCCTTGGGATGGTACGGACTGATACAGAGGCATGTAGTAAAGTTGCTGCCAGTGAATGGTTGGTAAACAATAACACAGTTAGCGCTATGAGACAGTTAGTCGTATGATATGACGGTCTTTCACTATCGGTCTGTCGAGAGCTTCCTGAGTCTGGTCGCTATGTAACAGACCTCTCTCTTGTTCACTGCTCTCCTATCCCTACAGGAAAGTCGGAACGACCTAGGTGGAGAACTACTCTCTGACCACCAGGTGAACACTACAGCTGAGCACCCGGTTTCCATTATCTCTATGATTTTTCCCCTCTCGAACTTTGACAGTTGTTTATATTGTCTCCGATGTTGGCGTAACGGCATCTCTAGTTAAAAGCGAAGTTCAACGCTGTCAGTTGGCATTACGCAATGTGCAATCATGCAGGATTTCTATTCATTTACAAACCTGCCTGACACATGTCATCATTTCAAGTTTAATAACAACCCCATTATCACTTATTTTAGCGCAAATTTTTATGGAAAAGAGTGTTTATATACTACGTATACAAGGCATGAAACTTGGAAAAACCACTACTGAAACTTATAATTTATTTAAAGAAGTGTATGACAATGAAGGCTTATCGCGTGCACGTATTTTTGAATGATTTAATCGTTTTCAAGATTGCTGAGAAGGCATGGAAGATAATTCTTGCCCGTGTCGCCCTTTCATTTGGAAAAAGGATGACAATATCGAAAAATTGGTCATCTGATTCAAACTGACCGTCGGTAATGTATTCGTGCAAATGCTGAGACTATAGGAATTGACAAAATATCCGTACGGCAAAATTTTACTCATCAATTTAACATGTAAAAAAAGTGTATGACAAAAGGGTGCCGAAAATTCTCAAGTTTGAACAATAAGAAGCTCGCAAAAATTTTGGTTCTGACACTTCGAATGCTATTCGGGGATTTCTATTTATCACCCTGAAACGAAGCACCAATCCATTCACTGGAATAGCCCATCTTGACTGACAGTTAAGAAAGCTCGAATGAGTCAAAATTCAAAGCAATGATGGTTGTTTTTTCCATAAAAATTTGCTTACTTAGTCAAGTAAGTGTTATAAGATTATTATGCTGAATTTAATAATAAAATTTATAAACACGTAAATAGTATATTACAAGATTGGCTTGCAAATAAATGTTTACTTTAAGTTTGTTTAGTTTTTATGAAGTTAATTATAATGATTATAATAGTTTTAAGATGCTTAGTGTAGAGTCTAACTACTGTCGGCGATAATTTTTTGTAATTGGTACAATTCTTTTTCACCAAGCAAGGATTACCGTCGAGAAGCAGATAGGCGTTGGCCTTCAAGAAAGAAGGCGATTGAATAATACGCCTGATTTTGAACGCAACGTCCTGTGCATATTGAAAATCTTGTTTCCCTGTGGTTTATGTAAATATATGTGTATTTTAAGGATTCACTGGTGTCTTTATAGAAGAAGGGGAAACACTATACTTAGATATATTGGTAATGTTGTATTCTTACAAAATAATAATAATAAAGCTTTGGAAACATATTTATATTTTTATCCAGATTATTTGAATTTATTCCAAACTAATGAAAAAAGGAGCTCGAATATATAAGACAATATAAATATATGACAAGAATAGCAAATAAAATAGAGAATTTTTTTCTGTAAGATTCATAAAGTTCTATTATGGTCGAGCTCATGAAGCATGAATATATTTATCAGCATTATTTATAATCACATGTTACGTAATTTTAAACTTGTGTTTAAATTATAAGATATTTGCTTTAGTTTTGAAAATTATCTACTAGCATATTATCTTCGGAATTTAATTAAGAGTAATTTAAAACACAATAACTAAACAAATTAGTAATTTCCTATTTTAATTTTTTTTTTAAAATGCTTTTTTACAATTTATTTGGATTATTATTATTTATCTCTCATGAAGGGCATTACTATTTGCTTCCGGTGTAGTTTTAATTCTATATTCTCTCTGATAGAGGGAATTTCTATGTACTTCCGATATATGTTAAGTGACCCATTGGACGGAAAGTGTATGTCCATTTTCTTCAATTGTATGATATCTCATCTAAATTTGTGTTATATTATTTTTAATCACAAGCAATTTAATTAGTTTGCTATTTTTATTTTTTCATGAGATATATTTCGTATAAATATATCTGTTTATAAATGTATTTTTTATTATATTTTATTCATTTCTTTTATTAATTATTTTGCAATTCATTATTCGTAATTTATAATATTGTTATTCTTGTTCATAACTATTTCTGAATTTGATAAAGTTTGCTACCAATAAAACATTGTAATTTCAGCATTAAATCAGTCATGAGCCAGATTCAGGATTTAAAAATGTTTTATTACATTTTCTTTTTGGATTTTCTTTCTAATCATCCATGTTTTTCCAAGCTTTAGCCTGTACTATATCATGTGCATAGTTTTATCTTTTGGGTTTTTTCTTAAGTATAGTGCATTTTGTAGTATTATTGGCTCTTATAAAATTTTCTTGTAATATTTTAACATTTCTCTTATTTAATGTTTTTTGGTTTACAAAAATAATCTATGTTTCTGTTCTATTGTATTTTTTCTTTAATCTTTGAATAAATTAATTAGCATGATTTCATTTTGTACCCAAATCATTTTTGTCTTAATTTTGTTTCTTTTACTTTGTTTATTAATTCATTTAATTATTGCTCTATATTTTTGTTTTAATATATATATATATGTATATGTGGTTGTGCATAAGTGACTGACGACGGTACACTCAATAGATGGCGTCGTGCTTGAAGAGACGGTGCGGGTGCAGAAGGAGGGGGGAGACATGGCTAGGAAGCCATGAAGAGCGAACTGAACGAGTTCCGGTGCGAGACGTGGCTTGGGTGCCATCGGGAACTGTCTTGAAAGGATTTCGCATAAGACCCATGCAGAAAAGCCAGGAAGTGTCTTAAGCACATTGGTCCTGAAGAATTATTGGAGAGAGTGTGCCTCTCATGGGAATTATATGTGTTGTTAAGCGCAAGGGAGCTGAAAATGTATTGTAGTATTCGTAGCTGAATTTCTATTTGTCATTTGTCTAATTATGTCACATTAAACCCTAAACTTTGTGATTAATCTCATATCATCATCCGCATACCCCTGGACAAACCAACCAGCAATCTTACAAAGTGGGCTTTCGATCCGGGAAATATACTGTGTGTGTGCAAAGAATTTTAGATTGTGTGTACCGAAATCTCTTCGCTGAAAACGAGAGACAAAGTACTACAAAAGGAAGAGGAGTTAGCAACTGTCTTGTTGTGCTTATTTGACCCAAAATATTTTAGAGAAGAAAAATATTTTTTTTTGAATTCGTGAAAAGAAGTTTGATTTAACTTTTAAATGAAATTGATGATACCCTATCAGAAGTTTAACTGTATATCAATAAAGAAATATAGAACTGAGAAACCCAGGGAAATAAATTTGGCTTTAGAGGCACACAAACTTAAAATTCAAAGATTAAAATATTTACAGTTGGAAAAACAATTGTAAATTAGCTTTCCAAATTGTATTAGCCGATTAATAGCTTTGTTTCTTCAACAGAGGAACAGAAAGGAAAATGTTAAAATCGACGAAACACCCGTGAAACATGACTCAAGTGCGAACGTTTTGAGTACAAAGAATTCCAGGTTAAACCCGGAAATTCCGAAGGTCTCGAGGTAACAAGCGTGAACAGCCATTAACGGGTCATTCCCCCTTAAGCTGGAAAAAGAGTGAGACGACAACGGATACATTTGACCGTTGCAAAGTGCGAAGATCCTTTCTTCAAAGTGTTTCTTGCTTCATGCTGCATTCGGGGATTGGAAACACCCCCATGATTCAAGCCATGTTTTGGGGGGAGGATGAAAGGAAAAATAAGATTTCTCAACCTTTACAGTGAAGGTCAGATGTGAAAGCGTAGAACAGATCGGAAAAGTGCTCAAGGGAAAGAATGGGAGAAACGAACACTGGTCAACGGATAAGGAAAGCTCGTTGAGAATGATAAATTTAAATCTTTTTAGGAAATTTATGTGTACTCTGTCCTAATCTAGGAGTGTGAAATCAAGGAACTTTTCTTTAAAAATGCTTTAAAGTCTGTTGTTAAATGAATGATGTCAATTCGGAAATACATCAAAGCGACGCATCGCACGAGATTTAAAGACAACAAAGACAAAATTGGAGCTTGAGGAGTCAAATAGGACAATGTCATTAGAGGATCAAATGGAACATTTGACTAGATACTACTCAGAAGAAGCACAATAATTAACATAAACTTCATTGTGATTTGCGTAATAATTCATGTTTCTTTAGTTTTAAATCTATTCCAGATTTTGTTTATAGCAGCTGTGGATCATTATGTGGTCAAAATGACTGAGCTGTGTTGAGAAATGTGGATATATGGCTGACAACGGTACTCTCAAAGAACGACATTGTCAGTGAAGAGACTTTGCAAGTGAAGAAGGACCAAAAGATGCGGCTGGAAAACCATCGGAAACTGTTTTGGAGAGTTTTGGTGGGGAAGCCATACAGAAAGACCAGGAATTGTCTTAAGTGCTTGGGCACTGAGGATTTATAAGAGAGAGTTGGTCTCTCACGGAATTATATGTGTTTTAAGAGCAATGGTGCTAAAAACTTATTATAGTATTCGTAGTTTCATTTCTATTTGTCATTTGTTACATTAATCGTTTGATTTTGTGAATAATCACGTCAGATCATTTGCAAACCCCTACACATATCAGCCAGCAGCCCCGGATTATATATATATATATATAGGGTGTGAGAGAGAGAGGTATGGATTTTATCATGTCTTTCCTTTTTTTCAACAATTAAGTATCATAACCCCAAAGTAGTTAGGTATCAATAACTGAAACTTTTCTCATTATACACAAATATATTAAAAGCTAAATCATGAGGCATAAAATTTATTTTTTTGTTCTTCGGTTTCAAATAGTTATTACAAGTCACTTTGGAAATTTGATGTTCAAATCTTTATTGAATTATAAATTTGTTGCGTTTGTGTGGAAATTAAAATAGGATCAAGTTCACCTTACTATATATAAGCTACAAACATCTTAAGAACGTTACTAAGTTCCGAATTCTTGTTCGATAGAGATTCCATATATCGTTCTAGGAAATAACTTCCCAAGTAAAACATAATTCCCCCGGACATCTCTTGTACTTAAAAAAAGTACATGGAACAATAATCAATTGACATAAGTACATATGGAAGGTATGTGATGATGCTGAAAATAATGTTTTTAGTTTTAATTTTCACTAACTTCAAACATTCACTGGAGTGAGAGAACATCGTTAAAATTAACACCATTAAAAAATATCTATAAAACACAGATTTCTATCTGTAAAGAAATATTACATTTTTTAAGAAAATAAATATTGAATTAATTTGTTTGTAGCAGTTACTGAGTGTTTAAGGAATACCCTAAAACTATAACAGGTGTTTTAAAGTTTAACAAAGGAACAGAATATTTTTTCTGCGAAAATTCCTTAAAATGTTAGTATTTTTGAAGCACACAAACCGATTGGTAGCATGTTTCTTTAAAGGTTCTCAC
This sequence comes from Nephila pilipes, assembly GCA_019974015.1. Taxonomy (NCBI): domain Eukaryota; kingdom Metazoa; phylum Arthropoda; class Arachnida; order Araneae; family Nephilidae; genus Nephila; species Nephila pilipes. The sequence continues at coordinate 992,475 of BMAW01122873.1, read as the reverse complement.
ATTTGCATAATCGGGGATATTTTAAGCTATCCACCGACCATGAGGGACACATTTGACTTAAAATTAGACTTTTACCTTCAATAATAGTATCATCTTTTTGCATGTAAACTAAATATTATGCTCACAGTTGAAAACATATTATTCGTTTCAAATCGCTGGAACATGGGTTCTTATTTTCCGTTAAGACTTTCTTGCTGGTAGAAATGTAAAAGAAATTATTTTTAAAATTTATAGATATAGATGTATTTCTTAACATTATCCTCTTCCTATTCAGTTAAGACATAATTCATATTTATTTTGAGGATTGTCATTTGTGACTTGGGAATGTGGATTCCTATTCGAAGATTCAGAGAGATAATTCGATTCTTCAAATACGAGTGTAATTTAAAAAGTACATGCTTTGGACGACAAAAGGCACTAATTATGGAAGTTGGTTTTACCATTGTATGCTGCCATCTGTTTAAACATCAACAAAATAAATTTGTTAGAAAAACCATTTTATACCTAATCCAAACTTGATTTCTGCCGCATCAGGTTGCCACCGTCTATAAGAGAGAACTGGATATATCATTATATATACCACAACTGAAACAACAATAAAATCCATAGACTTATTCCGATATATAATTGTTTCAAGGAAGGTGAAGGCGATTAGTAAAGATATGTCGATATTTTTTGGGATACAAAGGCCGTCGTACCTTTTAAGTAAAATGAAAAACAATGAATGATTAATTCCAAAGTGTATTAGCACTCATTCTCAATCTCCTTTCACTCAATTTTTCCTGCCTAACACTGGTATTTTGGAGACCGTCTGTATAGATGTACATAATTGGTAGAATTATTTCGACATATGATATTTTTGCACTCACTTCTGAGAAATATTCTGAGCATTAAATAAATAGCTTTATACAGTATTTAAGATAAAAAAACTGATAAAACTAGTTCTATACAGTATAATTTGGTGCTTTAAAAAATTTTAATACGTTTTCCTATCAATATAAATGAAATGGTTAAAATGTACTTATCGTTAGGAAACGTGCCTTTAAGACAACTCATAAAGAATGATTAAGAAAATATTGTTAATTTTGGGGATATTAAGGCTCATGGAGAATGGAATTTGAAAGGCTCGTGGATTTTTGTAGAAAAAAATATAGGGTTAAAGGAAATATATGGTGCATATATTTGTGACTGAAAAGTTTTTGAGAATTTTTAAAATTAGCTTCCAAACTATTTTTAAGGTTGTAAAAGAAACTATTACCATAAAGGTTAGTAAAAACTTTTTGTCTCAATAAAATCATAATCGTACCAAAATATTATTGAATTTGGCTTGCACTCTACACTTTATTTTAGCCAAGATTTCTTAACGCATTTGTATAAAAAGTAATTTTAAGGTAGTGCTATAATTTCGGTAAGATAAACCTTGGCTTATACGTGTTTAAAAATTGAAAATGATCGGTAGAGGCGTACCTGATAAGGTGGCGTATCGAAGGAATTTTATTTTTCTTCTTTCTTCAAAATTTCACTTTTTTAGAACGTGTAGAATACGCTCCGACATTTTAGCCTGACACGAGCGCTGAGGCAGTGCAACAAGTTTGAACTCGAATGAAACTCGCCCAAATATGGTAGGATGTGCTCATTCTATGAGTAAAGACAATATATGTACTTTCTCCTGAGATCCTTGGTTTATTTGAGTTTTCCGATCAGCATCTTTTTAACGGCATCAGAAGCTATTATTTCGAAAAGTTCTGTAATCATTCTTACTCCTGCCTCACTGCTTTGCTTACTGTTAACTTGTTTCAGCGCTTACTTTATCATTCTCACATGTTGAATTCTTCTTCTTCTAATTATTATTATCATTATCATGGGTCCTTCTTGAATAAAAAGTTATATAGCTGCTTTTTAGTTTTCAGCAGTGAAGAAAGCGATAGAAATTGGAAATCGGGTTGAGGCTTGAAAACTTCAAATTGACACGAGTTTCAACTGAAAATGGAAATTCAATGAAGAAGATTCAGAGAATATGCTTAAATACAAAATATGAAGATAAAACATGAGAGAGAATGAAGATATATAGCGAAGCTGAAAAGAGTGATTTAGAACAGTGTAATGAAAATCACAATGATGATCGTTTGTTTAGTTTATTTAATTCTGAAATTGTTGAGTCGGATTTTGAATACTTTGTATAAAAATAAGTGAAGCTTTTATCAATTATAAGACTACATTTGATTACCTAATTTATGTATTGTTTTTTTCATAACATGGTACTTTATTTAAGGTTTACCGACTCCATAAAAATAATGTGCATTAGAAAGTAGTAGAGCTCGTGTTGAGGCAAGGAAAGATACTTATTTGTTTTTTTTTTTTAAATTACTATTTGTAGTCATTACTATATGTAGTTATCATTGATTATTATTTTAATATGGAAGGGAATTTCTGAACAAATCAATATTAAATGACATGTTTCGTAATTATTTGCAGCAGATTATACAGCGGTGTGGCTTATCTGATGAACTCAATTATCGTGTGTGGTATATACGCCAGGGCGGCTCATCTCCTCAATATTAGGGATATAAGTAATAAATTTGTATAGATTCATTATGTATACTTGGTGTTTCATTTCTTTTGATTTTTTTTTTATTGTAGGAAATTTAAAACTTTCAATCGACTCAAATTAACGAAGAATTTTGAAATCGATATATAATTCCAAAATGTTTCATCGATGTTGTTTTTTTTAAATTCAATTTACTTATATATTACATGCGCAATGTACTCTCTAATCGAAGTATGTGAATATTAATATAAAATATAAGAGTTTTTTTTTTATATAAAAATAGCCTTGAATTTATTTTTAAACTTTTCCTAGCAAAATCACTGTTTACTGTTGGAGATGAAATATCATTTTTTACTCTACTATTTACGAGATAACATTTAAATAACTACTTTGACAATAATGATAATTAATTATAAAAATGTACGCAGTGGGGTTTTTTTCAGCTTTTCATTTGACAGAATTAAAAATTAGTCGTGTTTGTGAATAGATTTCAAAAGTTCATAAATTTCTAAAATTTGGTTTGAAAACAAATTGGTAATAAATAACATCTTTTCATAGGTGCCTATTTTTTATGGAACCCTTCTTTATAAACTTAATGTGCAATTTCATTTTGAGCAGAATCTTAGAATCATATATATGAATTTAGAACACAATTGATAAGTAAGTACCTTTCGATCAACTAAATTCCATCTCAGTTTACACAAGCAACTGAATACTTCGAATCTTAATTCAATTCATTTTGCTCTTGTAACAAACGACGCGTAAATACCTTCCCAGCATGCCTCAAAGTATATATAAATGTCGGGGGTAAAAAGAAAGGACTACATGTGCTGCCCTCAAGATTCTTTTACTTCGTGCAAATCACTTGGGATTAACGTAATCCGTGTTGTCTCTCCTACGGCACAAATTAGCTGTTCGGGAAAAAACACAAAAATGTCCTGACTTCTTGGTTTATCTGTTAGAACTAGCTGGAACATGAAGGTGTTTTTGTGCAGCGAGTTTGAATACCTATCAAGATACTTAGTATCTTCTAAGTTTCACTTGAACTGAATAAAAGTGAATTAATTTTCACTATGATTACTTTGCAAGAATAGTTTATTGAGTAAAGTTTGATTAAAGATCAAAATAATTCTCTTACAGAGTTGATGTAGGAAGCAGCAGGTCAATAAATACATGGGTTGGATTGGAATATTTAACGCAAGAAGGTTTACTTAATTAGAATAGTGAAATATTAACATTTATTCCTGTGCCTTCAAAAACGATATTTCCTGGTGTGAGGTTTTAATGAATCTATTGTTATAATAGAAGTACTATGATTATTATATTATGATAAAAGATTCTACAAGCGTATTAGTGAAACAGAAATTCTGCTTTTTAGTTAAAAGAATTCAGATAGATAACTAAGCTTTCTACTTCTACTCTAAGAATATAGAAAACATATAAATAGATGTAGAAAATGTAATGTAAAATGTTTCACACCATTACAATAATAAATTATTAGCATTTGCTTCATTTCAAATAATAATTAATATGCTACGATTACATTTTCTGGCTATGTAAATATATGAAGATAAAATTAATTTTTTAACAGTGAAATAAATTTTGTGATCAGTATTAACATTGTTTTGTAATAAGTGAATTATTTTATCTAGTTTGTATTAAAAACAAAATGTCAGCTTTTAATAAATGCTTAGTAAATGATGATATAAATAGTTTTAAAATGCTTTTGTCAGGTTTTTTTATTGGTTTCTGCACACCATTCTGCATGATTTAGTCATTTCTTGTAAAAAGTGTATACTGATTTCATTATATTATCAGAAAATATGAAAAAAATCTTTATAACTCTGTTAATGTAGTTGTAGGTTAAAATATAAACTCAGCAAAATTTTAAAAAAATAAAATTGATATTATATATGTAGATGGACATATTAGAGAATATAATAAAAACACAAGGCATGATAATGTTTTTTTTTTTTTTTAATAATTTTAAAAATATAAAAAAAAAAAGGAAATGAGAGAGATGCGATAGTTTTCAAAGTAAATAATTCAATTACTTACCAATAATAATTAGATTTGGTCTCTCTTTATATCAGTGCTTTTTATATCTCTTTCAACAAGTTAAGCATTAATTCCTCGAAGTGATAGATAAAAATGTTGTTGTAAAAATAAAAAAAAATACTACTATTTTAAGAAATTTATTTAAATTACAATCTGATTTCTGTTGATTTTGATAAGTTTTCTTTCAAATGTATGGAAATATAATTATGTTTTTCAAAAGGTTTCATTATTGTAAATAGAACACTACATCTCCTAAAAATAATATTTTGAATAAATATAAATTGGTAAGAATAGAAATTATTCTTACCAATTTATATTACCGTTTTACTTTAAAAAAATATTTGTAGAGCTTCATCAAAACTGTTCTGCTTTGTATTAAACACGCATTCGTAGCTTTGCATACATGATCGTGAACTCGCCAGCGTTGTTTCTGTCGAGTCATGGGTTCGAGCCCTGATGTCATTAAAGATTAGCGGTGTAGAGGGATGATGAACGTTAAATCTGTCGAAGCTCCAAATTCTTCCGTGAGTATGGGATGAAAGTTTAGAGAAAGGGGGCCAACTCAAGTGCCGTCTTCGTCATATGCGCTCCCCAGTGCCACCGTTTTTCATACAGGCGCGCATAGTTATGCGGTGTAGTGAGGGAAAAAAGAGGTGCGTTTTGTAACATAAAACCTTTTTACTTTCACAGAAAAAAGAAATGAAAAAAATATATATATACAAAATTTAAAGTATAAAATAACAGTGTAATAAAACAGATGTTATAACTTATCTGCTGTGTGATAGTTCCTAAAACAATGTTGAACACATAAAACAACATCACATTCATTGCATTGATAGCGAGTTTCACGACGAACTTTTGCTTTTGAACAAACAATACATTTTCTCGATGTATTTTTCTCTGATGACGTTGATGGTACTAAGTCCGGAAAGTGTCTACCAGTAAGTCGTAAAGGACAATCGCTTTGTAACTTCTGTCGTTTAGCAGATCGTGGTGTAGTAACATGGAATTTTTCTAATATGCGTTCCACCAAATTCATTCGGAAATCGTAATTGTCAATGTTTGGAAGTTTCTTTTTCCGTAAGATAAAGGCATTCCAAATAGCCATATCCAACAGGTGGCGAAATATTGTTATATAATACCTCTTTTGTCTTTTTCGAGTTGTTGAATAACAAACTAGTGCCTGATCCGCTCTGTCTACCCTGCCCATCGTCAAGTTATAATCCATAACAACAGATGGCTTTATGACTTTTTTATCTGTTTCAGAGCAGTTTGTTGTATGGATAGAGCTAAGAAGCGACACATATTTTTTATCACGCCATCTCAATACTGTAATTTTGCCTCTTTGAAAAGCGGCAATTTCACCTTTTTTCAAAGTAATTTTGTTGAAATTTTCCGGCAAATCACGTCGATTAGGACGAAGAGTTCCATATACATCAGTGTGATTTTGGATAAGAACGTCTGCTAATTCTGGTGAGAGATAAAAATTGTCAGCAATTACACAATAACCTTTCCCCAAAAACGGTTTAATAAGCGTCATCACTGATTTTGTAGTGACCCCGTAGTTCTCATACTTTTTATCAAAGATTGTATTCTTCCCTGTGTATACGACTGCATTGTGAATATAGCCTGACTCTGCTTCAGCAAGTACAAATAGTTTTACTCCAAACCGAGCTCTTTTCAACGGTATGTATTGCACCCATGATAGTCTGCCTTTGAAAAGCATCAAGCTCTCATCAATGCTCAGATCTCTTTCGGGTGTATAAACACTTGAAAATTTCTTCATCAAGTCATAAAAAACCGGCCATATTTTTCTTAGTTTTGGGTTTGGATGAGAATTTTCATCAAAAGTACTATTATCAGAGAAGTGCAGAAACTTCGTGATAAGCTGAAAACGATTTCTACTCATAATTTTCCCAAAAATTGGAGTTTCAATCAATTTACTTTTAGACCAGTAAAGCGTAATGTCAGGTTTCAATGTTATTCCCTGAAAAATGAGTATACCTAAAAAAACATATATTTCTTCTGTATTGGTTGGATGCCAAAACTTTGTTCTAGATTTCTCTTTTCCAGGATGTTGGTTGATATATTGGTCTGCAAAACGGCTAGTTTCGGTAACGATATGAAGCACAAGCTGCTCATCAAAAAATAACTCGAAGAAGAGAAGTGAGTTCGAAGCATCCAGAATATTTTTCTTTATTCCTGGCTGTCCCGAAAAAGGAAACCGAGGAGGCGGCATAGGTAAATTTTTTGTACCCAGTTGTACCCAACGTCGGGCGTCTTTCAGAGAATAGTCGCAATCAGAATCCTCTTCATGTGACGTAATATCATATTCCGACGTTTCTGATCCTGAAGATGACGGAAAATAATCATCTAAATCACTCTTATCACTGTCAGACATTTTCGTAAAAAGATCTTCTATTTTGCACAATTAACGAAAGCGGAAGCAAAAGAAGAATAAAAAAAAGCACGACCTACTCAAACAGAAACAGAAGCAAAAACTGCACAGCTATGACTTTCACCGTTTCAGAAACATCCCCTTTACCAATACCCTACCCCTCTTCTATGAAATAAGAACATCCGTTTCAAATATTGTCAAGGTTATTTTATGGCATTTCAAGGTCGTTTGAGTAGTTTTCTTTACAGCAGCGCAATGCAAAGGATCGTACTTCGGAAAGGCGTATATACGCCGGTGGCAGAAACAGGGGTTAAGAAACAATCAGTCAAAAAAGTCCCTGTATTAAATACTTACCATAAAAACAAATCATTTCAATACATTATATCATCTCATAAAAGTAAATAAATTTGCAAAAATGTAATACAGTACGTTCAAAGCGTAACATAATTCACATTTGATTAACAGTGCAAAATGTATTCAGATGGAACATGTGCTAAAAGAATCTTTTTTTCCGTAGTGTATCATTGTATATGATAACTTTTAATAAATATTGTGCAATTCTATGTGTATCTTTAAGATTTTCTTTCCAATCATAAATAACTTTTCGTAAAAACAAATGTCAACGTAAAACAAAGCACATGGAAAACATAACATAATTCAAACTTGTTGAATAAGATAAAATGCAGTTAACTTGCATATTTTTCCAGTGTGTACCTTGATACATGTTAATTTTTATTAAATGTTACGCATTTCAATAATTCTTCTCCATTAGTATAAAATGAAAATAAAAATTTGGTAATTTAATTTTTACCATGCAAATATTTTTACCGAAAATATCAATAAATAAAGCAAGAAGCGTTACTCATTGTACTACTTTCTTTGTATATTTTATAACAAAATATGCATCCTATAACTATATATATACATACATAAGGTGACTAGTTTTTTTACAATGAAAAGGAGGACGTAAAAATTTAATAAAAAAGCCTAGAGTAAATAAATCAAAAATTTTATTAATTCAAACAAAAGCGCTCTAATTACCCTCATGCACCTTTTCATTATTTAATTCAAAGAGTATTTTTCCATTGAATGAATATTTTTTGTAAGTATATCATTTTTTAACAATATACTGGAAATTTCGGAGCAAGAAATATCCTTCAGATTGAATTTTACGGTTCGTGTTGCAGCTAAAGTATCAACATTCATTCGTGATTTCTCACTTTTCCAAAAAGCATTACCAATGGGGGGAGGGGGGAATTCAACTGTTTCATTAGTTTTAGGGCAGAACAATGTAAATTCAACAAGGATAACTAAATTTTCTTATGAAACATTTTTATTTTTGAAATGGTTAAAAATTTCCACCCATCTTTTATCAATTTCATCATGTTGATTTTCCCATTGTTCTAATTTAACAGAATTTAAGTATACATTCAAATCTTCTAATTTCTTCAAACATACAATTTTCATCGATTTTAATATCAGACATCGATTTTAATATCAACACAATTTTCAATATCCACCCAATTTACTTACGATGAAGTCAAAAAACACCATTAAAAACTAACATTAAATGTGATATTTGTTTCAGACAATTCTTCGATATATTGGAAACAGGTTTGTTAAAATATCTACGCTTCTTTGGTGCACTTTACCGTGATGTCCGGATTGGATTTTTCTAAGTTTGACAATTTTCTTTTTATTATTAAAGGAATAAATTTTTCTTCAAAACTTGATTTATATTGAAGGGCAAAATCATTCAAAATGACACCAATTTCTGTAGCTGAAATATGTTCACCTTCCATCTTTTGAATCGTTTGTGGAAAAAAGATGCCTGATTATATGCAAAATACATTGATATCTCCGATAATTCTTATTGTAAAAATATTCAAGAATTTCTGAACATTTGTCTAAACTTAAAAAAAGTGAACAGAGAGGCTCAAATAATTGTAAAATAAGCTCTATAGCAGGTGTTAGAGCGAGCCATCTAACTTTTGAGTATCCTAAAAGTTTTTTGTATTCAACACTCGTGTAATAGTTCGGCGAGACATCTCTGAATACAGAGATTAACAGATTAGTATTAAAATATCAAAAAGGAGGATGAGAAGAACTCTTTTTGAGGAAGGACAGAACCTACAAAAGAGGGACGATTGGTCATCTTATATATATATATATATATATATATATATATATATATATATATATATATATATATATATATATATATATATATATATATATATAACGTTCCAAATAAAATAACAAATCTTGATAACACCGATAAAAAAAGAAATCTTTATTTTCGTGTATTTACTGCCTTTGCTGATGTTAAAAAGAACAATTTAATGCATATTTCTATATCATAGCAGACTTTTACTTATAGCTTATTTGATTAAGCTCTTTTTTTACTCTAACTTAAAGTAAACACGTATGAGTATTGAAACTATGTAATATTTCCTATACGTTAAAAATGCTGAAATTCTACGTTAAAAGTATTCAACGAAGAAAAATATATGTATAATCATAAGGAATCAACTTTCAGCTAGTATTCAGAACTTTAAATCAAATTGTCCCATTAGGATATTTTAAACCCCTTTTTAATTATATGTTATTATTACTGATATGAACATGTGCTTAAATATCTAGCTTACTATACATCACATAATATATATATAATTTATTTTACACACTTTATTATTTTTAATGAAAATTGTCTAAGATTTTTCAATTGGTACATAAAAAATATAAAATCCTAGAACTTTCTCACTCGCTATAATACTGACAAAACATTTCTGCATTGTTTAAGCAATCGTATCAGATTCATTACCTCACAGCAATGCTCCAATGAACTACCCTTGCTATTTTGCAGCGACCTCTTTTTTTAGGGGATCTAGTTGATCTATTTTGAAGCTTGAATTTCTTTAATTTCTGTCCTAATAGCCGCATCTTCTTAGTTAAGTATTTATTGTTAACCCAAATTACTAAGTCTTCTTTGGTTACCAATTTTACGGAAATTATAGTTCCTATTTCAGTGTTTTTATGTTCCAACTTAGCTTTGTCAATTTCTCATACATAATCTATTTCATGCATTCCTTTTATCATAAATGATGAACATACTACATCATCTTGATTTAACAAATATTTAATATTTTTTCATGTCTTTTGGAACATATAAATTAATACTTATAGACTGGTTGACCATGTTGCAAAATGTTACGCTGACAGGAAAGCTGGTCAGGTTACCCACTTTGTGGATAAAATTCATCGACCACTTTGAGGAGAAGGACATCAGTTCAGCTTCTTGTTCAGAATCAATTTTATACATCAAGGAGAAATAACGTACCACCTTTTTGTGATGAGCTCACATTAATGCATATTAACTGTTCGACTCAATTCAACTTAATAGATGTCGGTGAACAAATAAATAACTAGTGTCGTTTAGTTTGTAAAGTATTTCATAGAGTTTCCTGGGTTAGATGGACCTAACATTACAATTGATGTGTTGATAGAAATAATGTGATGAGTTTCACTGAGAACAGCACGAGGGCTATTGGGGACGGAACTCGTAAATTTGACCCTCGGTCAAATGACAAGGACGGCACCTGAACTGGTATTTCCCTTCCAAAATTCTCCCCTGGAGGACTTGGCACCTGGACATATTTAACGTGCATCTTCTATTCTACACGGTAGGTCTTTTATGGCTTCAGGACTCGAACCCACGACGGAATGATAATTGCCGTCGAAATTGCGCAGCCATAACCACTAGATTGCCGCCCAGGGTTAATATAGAGCTTTATAAAATTTTCGAAATTACAATCCAAGAATCGTAGAACCTAAAGTATTAAATAAGTAAATAATGTTTATTTCTCATTTATTACTACTATCCTTTCAGGCAACCGAAACATATTAAATGAGGAAATAAATGAAGAAATATTTCTTAAGTATTTATTTCACAAAGCGAGAAGGAGAGTGGAAGAGTTGAACTAATTCTGTATTAAGTTAATGTTAAAACTCGTTAAGGTTGTCAGATAGTCCTAGTTTCAATTATTCTCCTCCATCGAGGGTTGCTATCAGTAAAAAATAAGTACAATGGCAAAAGAAAGAAAAAGAGTGATATTTAAAAAAATATTTTATGGACGATAAAGAAAGAAAATATTAGAGTTCACTAAAATTCATTTACTCAATATTGCTGTTTTAAAAGGTTCTTAAAATGAAATTCTTCTAGATTAATCATGAGTTGCCTCGGTAAAAAAAATTGATTTAAATCTCAAATCCGCCTGGTTTTCCTTGTTTTCACTGAATGAAATATTAAAATCAAGTTGGTTTTATTCTCTTTGAAATGAAAAAGAGGCGAAAAGCCAATAATAGTTCTAAATGAGGAAAAAAATTCCCTAATAGCCCCACGGGTGAAGATTTCCATAAAAGAAATTTCTTGCTGTACATTTAGAAAAAGAATAAGGAATTGATTGACAAGAGTTTCAAACGCATCAATTAATAAGTCATTAATTTGTAGTTGACTGCCTTAGCAAAATTAATCACTAAACTAAACAACCTACAGAATGAATTCTGAATGATGATGAGGGGAAAAAATATTCTGAATGATGATGAGGGGAAAAAATATTTTTTCACAGTAAATGCTAATTTTTCACTTTAAGTGTTGATTTGTATGCTGAAAGGATAATCTTGGTAAAGTAAAACTGCCTTCTAAATTAAAAACTGCACACAACTGCATATCGCGAAATCATTTTATTCTTATTGAAGATGTCAGAAGTATTGTTGATTTATTTAGGATCATCTACCTTCCCACTATTGTATAGGAAATGATTTCCATTTGTATGGATTTTCGAAGTTATTTTTCAAACATATATAGAAAATATTTGAATCACTTATAGTGTATATTAGTTTAATCATAGCTATAGAAGTTTTTTATTACTATTTCTCTAGTTTACTTAAAATTTTGCAAATGTAATACCTAATTTTAATTTAAGTTCATACACATAGTTTTCCTGTTCTATGAAATATCTGGAGAAAAATATGTAATATTTACATTACGCTAAACTTATTAAAATATTTATAATTTAACATTTTCCCTCTAAAAATTTGTCTTTCAAAAGGAACAACTAAAACAATTGTTAAAATTCTTTTCAAGAACAAATCGCCAACAAATTCGTTAAATTTATTAGACTAGAAAAAGGAAAGAAATTTTTGGATTTAAAGCCCTAGGATATCAAAGAAACACCAATAGAAAAAATTGCTACAACTTAACTATGAAAATACAGTATAACATAATTCACCTAAATAAAAATTCTAAAAAAAGGAGAAAAATAAATCTTCCACTGTATTCAAATTATAATTGATAAAGTTTATATTTAAATTCGTTGTATAAAATTATTCTAAATAATTTTTGAAAAATTTCAGTCTTTTAATCTTTTCTATAAATTTTGCATTGTTACCGATGCATGACTATATTTTATGAAACTAGATATTCTACAGTTACAAAATAAATAGGTTCATTAATCCTCACAAATATAAAGTCACCTTTCATCCAAAGCAGTTAATGTTACTTTAAATAAATTTTATTACGTGTAACCACACACAATATATGGCGCTGACATATATTTTACTATATTTTATTCAACATGACATTCGCTGATATTAAGTTAGTAACATAAATCAAATATATTTTGTGCACACATAAAAATTCATACATGTAATTCGTTCACGTAAAGGAAGTTGGATAGCTCATAACTGCATCGTCTAATTTTCAACATTATTTATTCTGTCTCTCTTTGAAGCATACTTAAAGTTTGAAAAAACAAGAAAAGAAAGTTTAAAAAGCATTCTGAATACGACGGAAATGTAGAAAAATTCCCTGAAGGTACAGTAAATAGTTTGTTGCACAGCAACGTTCAATAAAAATGGGAAATAAAAACGAAATGTCTGAGATTTGGAAAATGAGAATTTTTTCAAGAACATTTTAATCCACAAATCTGAAAGTTAAAGATGTTCCGAGGAAAAGTAGTATTAACTATATTATGAATTGAACTTTAGATTTTCATTACTAATAAAATATTGATGAATTAGAATTATAATTATTTTTCCCGATCTAAGTTATATGTCATAACGAACTTTATATGCAGTAAATTTCTAAATACTTGACCAATTCAATAAAGTGTTCAACAATAATCATATTTTAATAACTCCTACAGTTTAATAATTTCTATAATTCAACAATTTTCGCAATCCAACAGTTGATACAACTTTAATAATTAAAAAGAACTTTTCGAATTTACTCAGCAGAAATGGATTTATGACAACAAAATTTATCACAGTATTTAGTTTATAGTTGGCATATAACACTTTGCATAAAGTTGACTTAATAAGTTCGCATATTTTAAGGAAGCTCTTTTGTCCCTGATGCTCTAATATTGGTTTTTTAAAAAAAAACTAAGATTTTATAAATAAAACACGCGTTTTATCAAGCACAGACAAGCAAACAGAACCAAAGATTAATCACGTGTTGAGTTGTATTCGTTGCTTGCTTGAAATAATATTGTAGAAAAATCTTATTTTCTTATATTTAAAATAAGCTCTTAATTTTATGTTTCCCTTCCCAAGTTTGAACGCATTCTATAATGAATGCATTTCTATTATAAACTTTGATTTTATCGCTTTTACTCTATTAGCATCAAAAGACCTTGCATTATTTAAATTTTTTATAGACAATTAATGACTATTAAATTTAACGAATTATTTATGAATATAAAATTTGATGTTAACAATTAAAAAAATAGTGCATATACTGCATATATATAATAATAATTATAATAAATAATATTGCATATATATAAAATAATTATAATAAATAATATTGCATATGTATAAAATAATTATAATAAACAATATTACATACATATATAATAATTATAATAAACAATATTGCATGTATATATAATAATTATAATAAACAATATTGTATATATATAAAATAATTATAATAAACAATATTGCATACATATATAATAATTATAATAAACAATATTGCATGTGTATATAATAATTATAATAAACAATATTGCATGTATATATAAAATAATTATAATAAACAATATTGCATGTATATATAATAATTTAGATAATTTCCTAATACGAAAATAAAATTTAGACTAAAAATACATTCCTACTATTTCGTTTTCAATATTATTTTATGAAAGATGATATTTTTTCAGAAAAAATGAAGAATTGTTTTTCTATAATTTATGAATAAATTGGTCAATGTGGGGTCTCAAAAGATCGCAATTACTTTCACAAAAGTCAGATCAAATCAAAATTAGATTATGAATTATATTAAGATTAGAAGTCCTTCTTATTATTCGATGCTGTTGCCCCATAAATAAAACTAAAATAAGGCAAAACAACTTAAATCTATTTTGCGACTGGCTTCAAGGAAAATATGATGAGTCATTTATGCATGCATCGTTCTTACTCCCACAGCCTTCGGCTTTAAAGATGAATGTAACAAAAAGAAAGACACGACAAGAGAAAACGCCAACCTTCGCGGCATGTCAATGAATAAACGAAAAGATTGTAATATTATTTGTCATGAATTTGAAAGTTATTTCTCATATTGTCATAGGATAAGAGGAGTTGGGATAAACAAATTTCAGTCTTACTTAAAAGATATCAATATTAAACATCTTGGTTGTATGACTTTGAAATGTGATTTCGTTTTCGAAAAATTCGATTTGGATTCAATCTAAAAATTAAAGAATGGAAGGAAATCATTACTCAATTTTGGATTTTCTAAAATTATTTGTATTTTATTTTCTGAGAAAAGAAAATATTTTCCTCTAAAAATTCTGGTAAACGAAGTGAGGAAACATATGAAAAGGATTTGAATATCGAAAGCATTACTGGCATTATTAGAAATAAAAAATTAAGCAAAATGACTTATATTATTATTAACCAACAGTTATCTGGAAATGAAAATAAATAATAAATATACCTACTCTAATCATCAATTTACAAATATTGATATCCAATATAAAACAACATTATCTTAGATGTGAAATGCATAATAAATAGGTTAGTTTAGTTTTTTATTAACGTCGCACTAGAAGCAACACGAGGGCTATTGGCGACGGACCTCGTAATTTTGAACCACGGTCAAGTGAGAGGACGACACCTGAGCTGGCACCCCCTCTCCTAACATCCACACCACGCCAACGGGAGGACTTTGGGCCCCGAACAGATTTAACGTGCATCAGCCCCGGCTACACGGCGGGTCTTTGGCGGCCAAGGATCGAACCCGCGACTGAACGAAAACCACCCGCCGCTAGTCCACGACCTTGACCACTAGGCTACCGAGGCCCCGAAATGCATAATAAAGAAATATCCTTATTTTCTTCTGATTCATTACAGAGAGATTTTTATGTTACTTAAAAATATTCATTACTTTTTATCACTATTTTATTGAATTCCGTTAATATTGAAATTTGAGATAAATGAATGTTTTATAGAAATGAAAATTTCTAATTTTAAAGGGCCTTTTAATGAAACAAACATATTCATTAACTTAAAGTAAATGACGGAAGTAAAAAAAAAAGACTTTTATTCGAAAAAAATAATGATGTGAATTTACTTGATTACGAAGTTGGAAAAAGGTAAATTATTATAAATTAATTAAACAATATTTAACTATACATTAGTTATATATCATGAATTACATTGAAAATTTTATTACGAAATAATCTATAAAGATTAGGAATAGAATTTCATATTATGTATTGTATTCCTTTCTTAGTTTATTAGATTTTTATTTGTTAATTTCGTACCGAAATGCTTCAGAGAATTTTAACCCCGATTTTGTACAAATAAGGATTTTTGATGAATATTTTTACAGTTTACTCAATTTTTCCAGAGTCATTAGGTCCACATTTTTTACAGTTTGCTCAAGTTTTGGTCATAATTAATTTCTTTTATTTCTATATTTTAAAAAATTTCTAAATTATCCGAAGCTATGAATTTATTGTTATAATATTGTCAAATTTTATTTAATAACTTTTGAACACACACATTCAGAAACAAATGTATCTTTTTAAAATACTGCAAGATTATCAAAAGTAATTTGAACTATAATTTGACCTTTTAGCTTAAAAAATTTGAAGCTTGCTTAAATGCTCTATGTTAGAAGAGATAGCACGTTTCTGTATTATTCTTACATGAATTATTTTCCTAGGACTTTTGAAAACTATTTAAAGATACATAAATATAATATCACATGAATTTTAAAATAATGTATGAAAAAATTTATGTATATATATATATACATATACACACATACACACACACACACACACACACACACACACACACACACACATATATATATATATATATATATATATATATATATATATATATATATATATATATATGAGACTAAATTCATTATAGAATTGACGAAATATTTCATATTTTTGTTTAAACCATGGATCGATTCCTATTGTGAATATCAATTTAAAGCAGAATTAAGCACTTGTTTTTGTTGAACTAAGGCTTTTATTAAGAAGTATATTAGAAAATTTGCAAAAATATCTGTGTTTGATTTAATAAATGGATTAAATTGATTTTTATACGAAGAATACACAAAACACTCACTTTATTTTTTTTAAGTTGTTTAACATCTGTCACTAAGTTTGAATACTTTTTATGGTAAAGACACTTATTTTATGCATAATATTATATATAAACTTTCAATTTGAAATGATTCACACATATTGTGCTGTTGGAAATTTTAATTTATTTTTTTTTAATTTTAATGTTATTATCATTTTCTAATGTACATCCGATTCTTGTTCGTTAACTTTCGAATGATAGTCATTCTTATAAAAATTAAAGAATATTAATGAAATTATCGGAAAATTTCGAATATTACCTGTAATAACAGCAATACAAACCATTGTAGGTTACTTTTAGTACTAAAGTTTTAAAAGATTTTTTACCATTTTTTTTCCGTATTTCAAAGATATTTTTAAGAGCTTCCGAGAAATTTTTCTCCAAAAACGGGAAGTGTAAGCCATCATGAATATTTAAATACGATCGAACATCTTCTGAAGCAAATTTTCAAGTCCTATCTTGCATAATAATATCGTATGGACCGAGATGGATTGACCGAGAGTAGGTACACCGCTTTAAAAAAAATTGCATTTTTCCTTAAAGTTTCTTTTTTAAGGGAAAGAAACCATAATCTATAACGACTGAAGAATGGATTTTCCCCCATCCTAAAGAATTTCCCCTAAAGAATGAAATATGCTGTCCGTAGATCAACAGAGAGCTATGGGGAAAAAGGGGAACAAAATCTTTTAGAGATCTTGAAAAGTTTTTGCAGGAAAAACTCTTGATGAGATGCCTTTCAGGATTTAAATTTTTTTAGAATAGTAGGTAGTTTTGAGATTCTGATGAAGCTGTACATCGTTTGAATATTGTCGACGAAATAAGGAATATTTGAAACATTCGAATATAATCTTGAATCATTTATTTCAATTATCCTCTATATTATTCGTGAAAATAAGACAAACATTTATAATTCCTTTTTTATTCCTTTTTTATATTGTTTGAGATTTTTGAACTATCTTCTATCATGTGCTTTGATAAATACTATTTCACTTCTTGTTATCAGAATAAATATGAATTACATTTAATTTAATATTTCATAATGATAAGTTTCCCCATAAGCTAGCATTGCTCATATGTGGTGTAATCTGCTTAGTAAATGAATAAGAGAAAGAAGTATATAATTTCATATACGTGAAGGCCACATATTGTAGTCAATGAAAAATATTTTTTTGCAAATTAATTGAATTAAAATATAATTCAATTAATTTGCAATTAATGAATTAATTAATTAATGTACTTCTCATAATGTGTTATTTTAGTTATTGTCCCTTTTTGTTCTTTTAATGTGTTTTAAATTTATTTCAAACAAAATTAAATTCAAGCAATTAATTTTTACGGAATTTTTTTGCTAATTAATTTAAGTGTTTTGAATTGTATAAATTCATTTTATGCATTTCAACTGTTTGGATCTATTAATAATCTATTTCATTTAATCAAAGGATGCTATTCATGTCTATCAGTTGTATCATTGATTATAAATAATCATTTAAAAGTGAGATTTAACACACAGTTATCAATCTAATAAAAAAAGTCGATCATACATAAAATCTTTCTCTAACATCAATGAACATCTTATGATTTTAAAACTTTTAATTCATAAATAAGGCAACTTATAAAAATTGTAATTTAATTTAATTTTACAAATGTATGTAAAATATATTATGTTGTTAAAAAAATATGCTTGAACAAAATACATTTATTCAAGCTTGGATACTAAAAAAAAAGAATGAAAAAAGGATAATTAATTTTATATTTAGAGAACTAATACATAAAAACTATACTAAGCTTTTATTAAAATCTTGAAATATCAATGCAATTAGCTCATAAGGAATTTCTTATAAACATCACGCTCCTTAAGATATTGCTATATAAAAAAATAAAGAAGTAATCTCCAGGATAAGATTATATATTTTTCTTATTAAAAGAATTGCAGGGAGACAAAAAGCATCTGCCCTTGATATTTAATGTTTTTTTCATTCTTTATATGAGGAAATCTATTAAGATTTCCTCATAATCCAACCTTTTTCTTGTTTATAAAAAAAACTATAAGAACTAAGCCGATGGATTAAAACAACTGAGACACAGAAAAATGCTTCGCATTTTGTATTTTTTATGTTGCACTTAAGAAACACACAGTGCTTCGTTGATTCTGTAGAGGTATTATTTATGAAAATTTAATTAATGGAACAGTAGAAAATTCGATTTTAAAACTGCTAAAGCATTTGTTACACCACACAGAAAACTTTCTTGTATTTACATTGTTCTCTAGATGTGGGTTTTAGAATTCTGGTACACTCTCCTCAAAATCTTGTATCCATAGTGCTGGTATTTTGCACATTATGAAATAAGGCTATTTCCTATACAGTAAATATAATTTTTTTTCTAAGAAACACGCATAAATTTTAAATATTACACAAAATTTGTAAAAAGACTATGGAAAATTTGAACAATACAATTTAAAGCTTATAAATTTTTATTAAATTTAATTTTCGAAATTATAATTACTTTGAATGTATAGATTGTATAGATACTTAGAAGCGCTCTGCAAATTCTTGTAAATGCAGTGGATTTCTCGCAAGATGTACTTAAAGGTAAATATAAAGTTAAAGTGAGTTTAAGATCACGAGTTCAGATTTTGTCTTTCCTAAGACTGTTGCGTTGTGGGTTTGATGAACATTTAGTCTGTTGGTGCTTCAAATTCTCACGCCTGTGTAGTGTGGAAGTCAAGAAAGTGGAGTAGGGTATTAATAATGATTGCTACTTCACCTCAGTTCAAAATTGCAAAATTTGCCACCCAACAGCCCCCCCGTGTTAATTTTCAATAAATCGATTAATCAAAATATAGAAGTATGTAAAAAATAACTTATAAAGAAACTGTGATAAGAAAAAAATTAATACTTGATGTATTTCAAAAAATTCTCTGTGAAATATATTTTAAGTAGATTAAATAAAACCATCTATGGAAAAGTAAAAAAAAAAAATAATAGTTCATCATTTCTCTAAAAAAACTCGTTGTTAAATATATTTTAAACAGATTAAATAAAATAAACATTTGCGAAAATCTAACCACTGAGTACATACTTAACTGAGATTGTGCCACAACTTAATTGAAAATTAAAAAATTTTCAAAGTCTGATAATCGTTTTTTCTTGTGAATACATGGGATAAGTGTGATTATAGATTAAATATAACTGATTATTAAATTATTTTGTTAAATTCTATGTAACTTTTTTCTATTCAATACTTTGTTTTAATTGTATGAATTTTTGTTTTGTGTAAATCTAAATTCTTGTACTAATTAATTACGTGAGAGCCTTATCATTAAAAATATTTCACGAAATTGTAAAATTGACCATTATGTTTTAATATATATTCTTAAGGTATATGTCTGCTGCAAATATTTTAAATTATAGTAAATATAATTTTATTTAAAACAGAATACTTCTTATTTCATTGATGATCATTTTGACTCTCCAAAAAATCGTAGATTTTTAGTACGAAATAGTAATACTAAATCTGATTATGGAAAAGTCAATAAAATAAAAAAAAACTTCTTAAGATAAGCCCATTAATGTTTTTTTTTTTATTTTGGAAACATATTTTGATGCTAAATAATGTTACAATAGCTTTATCAGTCCTGGTCATGAACTTCTTACCTGGTAAAGTTGATCGTTTGATTACTTACTAATGGCATACTTGAGGATTTTTCGGGATGAACCTCGTAATTTTAATTTTCAGTCATGTGACGAGAATGACACCAATCTGGTTCTTGGCAATTCTACATCAGCTGCACGCAAGGACTTTTAGCCAGACATCTGGCATCAGCCCCACTACATCACGAAAGATCTTTAGTGGAATCAAGAATCGAACACGCTGCACGACTGAAACACGTCGGCCTTGGGCTTGAGACCATGACAACTTGGTGGGCATAGACATCCTTTATCCGAATGATTCGTGCGATTGAGATATAATTCAATGAATTGTCTATTGGAATAATTGGAGTCGCTACATTTCAGTTGGAAATGTACTCCATATTCACAGCATATTGGGATGTGTAAGATAAGAAATTGTAAATGGTAAGTCATTCTTTACGTTTTGAATGCTTATAATTATTGCAAACCATGAGAGATAGTGTGGGTAAGTCATTAAGGTTTTGGTAAGCCATTAAGGCTTAAGCCATTAACTTGACGAGTGAGCTTGCGAGTCTTGATTGGAAAAAAATACCCCAAAGCCATAAATTTATTATTTATTGGCCGATTTTTATAATTCCTAATGTAACTGAAAGCTGTTTATATCCGTTGTTCTCAGGTGTCATTGGAGTGCTCAGAACTGAAGAAGTTCATGATTCATACAGAGAACAGTTGGAAGCAGAAGGCTCGTCGTCCAACTTTGCGACTTTCATCTCTTCCCAAAGATGAAAGAATACCTTTAGTGATATCACTTTTCTTCTGAAGTCGAAATAAAAGCCGCCATTAAAATCCAGTACTCGCAACAGCCGCAGGAACTCTTTCCTGACGGGTTTGTATGACTAGTAACGCGTTAGCCAAGTGAATGGAAACAGAAGGGAGCTATATCGGAAAAATTGATAATGAACTTCAGGGAATTATATTTCACGTACCTCGAGAATTGTGTAAATCGGGTAAGACTTAATTGCCCATACTTGATACTCTTCTGCTCTTTGTATGGAGTATATCAGTATTCTAATGGATGCCCACATTCCAGATATGCCAGTGTTCTAATTGTTGGAAATTATTAACTTTGTACAATGACTTTTGCAACAAAATTTTTAATTGCTATTAATATCTTAATGCATCATTAAAAAATCAAAACTCTATAAAGGTTTTCACCAGACTTCTTATTGTTCATATTATTTAGTACAAAGGGGCATTGTCAAAAACCATTATAATTTACATAAAAAGTTTTATTTTCTATCAAAAATTGTATATTGAGGAAAGTAAACAAGATTTTTAATCAAAGTTTTATTTAAAGATAACTAAAAGGCTTAAAAATATTTTTAAAATGTAAATTAATGTGTAATTTATAAAAGTTTGAAAAAAGCTTATCTAAGAAACGTATGTAATTACCGATAAATTAAGAACGATATATATTTACATACTCTTAAGATCGAAAGAAATATTAACACCTCACACTTTTATAATTATATATTACTTTACATTTGAAAAAAAATATTTTTATGCCTTTTAGTGCGTCTTTAAATAAAAACTTGATTAATTGATTTTACATATATTTATGCGCATACGTGTATGCAAAATTGCAACTCATTTGAACATTAAGTACATGGATTCGGCGCCATAATAAGATCTAGATAACTCGGATGAGTGCTTTAAGAGGTCAATTATTATTGCTATAATAAAATATCTGAAAAAGCTCAAGATCGAATTAATTTATGGCATTACACGGCCCACGACATTTCTTCTCTTATAGAAAGATGTTTAAATCAGTTTTTGTGAAGTGCATGGTAACTGTTTCAATGTACCTGCAACTGCCATAGCTTTTATTTTCTTGCCTTAAACTTGTGATACTTCGGTCTTTAGGGAGTGATTAAACAATGTGTATAAGCAATTCTGTGTATGTATGTGTGTAGTCTAATTTTATTTAAATATTTGGAACATAAAATGACATTGAAGTTACATTATTGGTTGTGATATTATTACAAATATTTTGTTGTGATGTTCAATGAATGAATTAATGAAATTTGAATTATTTTGAACTTATGAAACATAGATACTTAAACAAGTATCTATGTATACTTATTCGACTCCATTTCGCATCAAAAAGAAATTTATATATATATATATATATATATATATATATATATACACGTTAAGATTACCTTATAACTTTTCAAGGTATCATCATAGGGATGGCGACAAATCTAAATCATGGTTAAAATAAAAAGTAAGTGAATTCCATACAAGTCGAAGTTTGAAGTAATCTGTAGAAAAAAACAAATACAAAGAAATATATAAGAAATGATTAAACTAAGGTAAGAAGTAAAATATGGTGTGAGATTTATTTATAGAAAAGAACATAAGAACATTCCATGCATATATAATTAAAGAATTTTAAAAAATGCAAAATTGAAATAATCAAAGCTTAAAAATTTAAAACTTGGGTTAGTTGCGATCTCTAGAAGAAATCAATACCTTATTTATAAAATATCAAGCATTTTATACAGTGCTGTTTTGCAAGAAACATTCTAATATGTTCCACTATGCTTGTATTGCAAAAACAAGTAATTGCTTGATTACATTTTCAGTTTGAATGCGATTTAATCTAAGATTACTAGAATATCTCTACAGAATAAAATTACCTTTGAATTATAAAATTAATCTTGTCAAGAAAATTCAAAAGAAGAAAAGTTATCATTGGTTACGTTACATGTGTTTAAAATTATGTTTATTAAAAAATTTGAGCATTAATATTTTTAGAAAAGGAATTAATTTTCTTTTATCGAAAAGTATTAATGAAGAAAAAATTTCATTCATATATATATATATATATATATATATATATATATGGGTGGGTAGGTGTGGATGTGTATTGCCTTTCTTTTAAAATTACTATTTAATTAAAACCAGTTGAGGCTAAGTTCGAGTTTAATAATTGTTTATTTTTATGGTAGCTGAGAGAGAAAGCATTTCCACAAGGCTGGGGATGCAATTCCGCCATTTGACGAATAGTAAAAGAGCGCAGGAAAACATATGAGCATAGAGATAATTTTCTATTGCATTGAGTTTTATAGTAGATTTTCATAATAGATCACATGTGATGAGTGGAGGGATTCCCAGAGACTTCAGCTGCAGACAGGAAGTCTTGTTGGGATTATCCCTACTGGTCTGAACCCGTGAGATCTGCATTATCGGCAAATTTTTTAGATCGCGTGATTGCATGAATTAAGTTAAAAAGTAATGGAATCAGGAAATAATAATGAACGTTTTATTTTTAAATGGGAGAATGATGAAAGTTAGGAAATTAAATTATTACTAAGAGAAACTGTTATAAATTAAAGTTAAATCATTAGATATGTATATTCATTTAGCAATAGTTTTCTTCCCGAAACAAGGAAAATATCTGTACAAATTGGAAATGATAGTGAACGAATATCTTTTGTTCTAAAATGAATTGGAAACTAGGATCATTTGTATAAAATGCAAATCAAATGTAACTCTTGAATAATATTCGTTGATATTGTTTAATTTCATTAATAATTGTTAATAAACTGATACCATTTTTATTTTTTCTAAAATGCCTACAAAATAATATAAAAATAAAACAATTTTTCTAAACAAAATTTAAAAAATGTATTTTGCAACAAATCAATATTTTGTAAAAATGTCTTCAATACCTCAAAAAAATTACTATTTTATAAAAATGTCGATACAGCAATTTATTCTAAATAATAATTGCTTTTTATCCCGCGTATGAAAGACTACACAAACACTAGAGAACGACTGTAATTGAAATAAATTAAATATCTCATAAATTCACACCGCTCTTAAATAAATTTCACAGATGTTCGCAGACTCATCGGTTACTGAAAAGACTGCACAATTAGATTCGTGATATGAATGACGATTTCAAAAATTCCTCTGAGATCCTTTTCACAGTACTTGAAATGAAATTTAGAAAATAAACTCCGTTTGAGATTGAATTACTATTTGAATAAAGTACGCCTTTACTTCAAAACACAACTTTCTAATTAGAGGATTAGTACCAATGCAAATTTATTGCAGTAATTCGAGCAATTATTTAAGATTCTAATATCATTATAATCAAACAATCGTCATTAACTGAATAAAGTTAGAAAAATTTTAGTAATGGTTTTGAAATATTAAGAAAACGTTATAAATAAAATAAATTGCTTAATATATGTTATTATTATAAAACACATTTATATTTTAATGTCGAAAAATGCTCTATTCAGTTAAAAAATTGTATTAAATATTTTGTCAAAGAAAAGTCTGTTACATATTTTGTAAGAATGTACAATTCGTGTATATATTTATTTATATATTATGTAGATTTATTTTCATTTTTCATTATGATAGGAAAAAAATCTTTTTTTAACAGTAAAAAAAAGATTTTTTTCTTACTGTTGCCGCATACTATTTTTAATGGATAAAATGCTTATGACATATTTTTTTATGATTAGTATCCTCAATTCCCAGCAGGAAAGATGTTTTTTACATATAAGTAAGTTTTATACAAATGAATCTGTTGTAGCTTTTAATTATAATATAAAATATGATTTTACGACAGAAGAGATAATTTTTATACTTATAAAGCAGAATATAGAAATAATGTAAGTTGTTGATTTTTATCGGTGCAAATGTATCTGTTTTACCATCCAATTTATTAAAGTAAACATTAGACGATATGAATATTTATTACTTACATCTATAAAGTTTTATAAAAAAAAAAAACCGCGATGTTCATAATTTTTGATAGTTAAGGAAACAGCCATTAATCAACATTAGACGTCAATCCTTTATAATAGTTAAACTTGGAGGAAAATTAATGCATCATAATTATAAACATATTTTTTTCCTTTTTATTTTAATAAAAGTCCATTCTTATTTTTATTAAAATGAAAATAGAAAATTTTGCTCTTCTTCTTTCAATCTAAATAGCAATCGTACGTATGGTCAAATGAAAATTTTTAATTCAAATAAGGATATCCTGATCCATTCAAGAGTTCGAAAAAAATTAATAAAATAAATTTTTTGAAATCTCAATGCATATAATTACTTAGTGTTAAATATATTTGATATATTTGAGTTAACTTTAATTTTTCAATCACTTAGCAAAAGAATCAAAGGATTTATATTTTCACCACTGATTGTTTTTCTTACAGATAATAACTTCCGATATATTTTTTACAATAATTTTACAATTAAAATAGGGGAATTTTTATTCATGATTATATGCAATTTATGCAGATGACTATACTATAAGTAGAAAATTTGAATTGAAGTAATGGTACGCTGAGGAAGTTAAAGGGAAATTTAATTTAATAAATTAAAGAGAGTTCATTACAAATTATTTATTTAGCATCATTTGGAAAAAAATTGCATCCACAGGAATAATATATTTTTATTGACATCTGCTCCTTCAATTCTTCAATGTAACTTGATATGCAATGCATGAAATCTCAAAAAGCTTTTTACTCGAATTTCCTATCGTCCTTTCGAATTGCATTCAAATTTTAAGCTTCTATGTATTATAAAAAGAAATGTGTCGAAGAATTTTCTGCTATTTCTTTACCTGGTTTGGATTGAATTATTTATTTCACAAGGTATCAATTTTTAAATTTACAATTCACCAAAATCCTTTTTATGGAGTTGAAAATTTGACAATTTATAAGCAGCTTTGTTAAATGCTTAAATTGGTAATGATTACGTAAACTTACTGCTATGAGTCGTAATATTTTTTTTTTTTTTGTTCTCGCTTAAGCTTTTATTTACATTTGTTATTGAAGGAAATAGGAGTACTTATATTATGCAGCTAAAATGCTATGTATTTAACATATTTGCAGAGGTCACATTTCCTTCATGTAAATAATTGTTTACGATAGTCACATACAACTTATTTTATAATCAGTTTATTCGTGGTTGATGAAGGCAATTTCAGGAATTAATAATAAGTTCAAAGAAATTTAATATTTGTTACCTTCAAATGAAAAAATTAATTATATGCATGGTTTTAAATTTTGAAAAATAAACTCTGTAATAGTTTTTCTGTCTTGTGTTAGAGATAAGGCACACACATTAATATTACTCAACAAAAGCGATAACAGAAGAGTATAAACACAAACGCTGCAGCGAAGAAGCGTTTATAATTTCTTTTTTATGTAAATCAACGATTTCATTTGCAGGTTTGGTTTTCTAGCTTCATTTGAGACCATTTGGCAGAAATAACGAGATATATTTTATTGATTTTACTCTAAAGTATTTAACTGAAATATTTAATTATGTAATACTCTGTACTTCTGCAAAATACAAGTTCATTTTAAAGCTCATTGCTTAATGGATTTTCAAAATATTTTTCTCTCATTTTAATTTAGTAAAAATAATTGTATTTCTTATTTGATGGTTATTTGACAAAACACTATCAAATAACAAATACAAATTAAAATAAGCCATTAACCACTAAACTCACAATGGTTTGATACTTGTTTTGTCATTTTAGCAATTGTACTTATTAAAATCTAACAGAGGCAATATTTAATTAATAGCTACAACTTGAATAAATAAGTCGTTCAGTTTTATAACGTAAACGAATTAGTAACATCGGATATTTTATTAAAATCAATAAATTGAGGCAATTTAGCATAATTTATAATTTAAATATGAATGCGATAAACTCCAATAACAGATCTTATTAAAAACTTTCTGCATCATTAATTTTAATTACACCTATAAAAGAATATTTCAACTCTTCTGAATCATTTCACATTTTTCTTTCTTATTTCATTGTTATTGTTAAAAAAAATTAAAAAAAAAAAAAACGCATATCCTTAGATTTATCGAATTGTTCATCTAAAACAGAAAAAAAATAGTTTTTCAATTCAGTACAGATAATAAATACAAATAACTTACAATGCATTCATCATCTTTAGAAAAGATTGCAAATCGCATTATTCATTTTCTATAATTTACTTGCAATCCTAAATCATGAAAAGGACTCATAATGGCTTATTAAATACCTTGGTCGCCTCTTATCTCGAGCTATCATTAATTTAGATGAAATATAGAGCGATTACTTTTAAAGAAAAGCTTTTGCATTGATCTTATATCATCTTCATTATTTACTTTAAAATGACGAAGTGATTTTAAGTTATTTATTAATTTATTTCAGATATCATCTGACGTTTCTGATTATTCGAGATGCCTCCGCCATTGAAGAAGAAAATGTAATTTTCTCCGCCTTCTGCTTACTTTATAACATTTTAAATGGATTCCAGTAATGATTCCTGAAACTTATTCCGAATTTACTTTGTATCTGAAAATCAAATATTAAATCTTTGTATTTAAATTAATTATTAAATAGGTACATTGAATCTTTGCCATGAATTACCATAGTAAAACTGTAATTTATTAATTAAATTTGTGTTTAAGCGTATATTTCATTTACAACATTAGGAATGTGAGTAATACATTTATTTTTTAGCAGGACATACGTGTGTTTTAGATTAAAAGAGAAATAACTACTTATGCTGAAAAAAAGAAAATAATTTTAACGTCAGTAATTATTTGAATTCTTGATTCTGCAAAATATAAAGAATTTATGACACTAATAATTTCTAAATAAAACACTGGAAAAATACTTGTGTGAACATTTAACAAACATAGTACATATTACGTTTCTTAATTTTTTTGATTTAAAAATTATTTATTAAATATATCCTCCGATTGTTATATTTTCTAAGAAAATTTATAGAAATTAATTTTTATATTGATATACGTTTGTAGTTCTTTTTTTATTTATAGGAAAAAAAATCTAGAAATCTGAAGTACCAAATAGAGAATTTGTGAATTAAACCACTGAATTATATATACTAAGAAATAGCCTCAAAAATTCGCATAGAGATTATTTAAAAGCTGAAAATATCTAAAAATAATTGAAATTATTTCCTAACTAAACATTTTACATTATTATTCAATTCTATACAATATATATATATATATATATATATATATATATATATATATATATATAATACATATTTCACTTTCAAAGTAAATTTATAAAATTTATTTTGTAAATACCTTTTAAAAACTATCGTTTATCACAATTGAATTTGTTTTTCAATTTCTCTGTCCTTATTTAAAAGTCAAGTTCTACAAAGAAATGCAATATTTATTCACCAAATTTCTCGGAATACATATATCTTAGTGACATTTTTTCACAAATAAAAACATTCTTAAATATATATTTCTATATTAAAACAGAAAAACAAACTCAATTCCATACCTTTTTTCAATAACTGACCTCAATACAACAAACAAACAGAAACTTTCAAATTCCACTTTGAAACACGATAAGTTAAAAATCTATAGTTCTGGCACGATCTTTGCGTTCGAAAGAAGAAGAAAAAAATGTTACTTTTATCTCGGTGTTTTATGTATCGGTTCAATATTTTATCCTCAAACAAATAGCGTGCCAGTTCGTGTAAAAGAATAATAAATTGACTATTTCCACGGAAAATCTTATCAGAGAGAATGATATATTGCAACGAATTGTAGAGGGACGTTAGAACTGCTGCAGCAATATTCCACGGGAGAGCTATAAAAGTAATTTCCTTATTTCACACCTTAGCGTGCTAACTTTCAGGAAGAACCTAATTAATTTCGAAGTGCTGGCTTAAATATATTGAGTGGAAGAACCTTTACACACCCTTTATAATGCATGTTTTTATTTCCCCCCTCTCCCTTTGCGTTTCCAGTATACGGAAGAAGCAATACTTCTAAAAGTCACTTAAGGTTAACTTTCTGACCTAATCAATAAGAATGCATGGCATTGAAGATGATGTATGTCTAGAACGACTTGGTGTGATGCTTTTGTTTCGTGGGTTTATGAGTCAATTTGCGTTGATTTAATAGGGAAGTTGCTGGTATTTTTGCAATGTATTTGACTGCGCATACCAGAAATTACTTAATGAATCACTATTCATACATTAATGTCTTTGATAAATGAGTATAAGTAAAGTTTTATCGTGAAGTAATGTCCATTTAGCATGATTTCTTTGAAACAGCTCTTTTAAGATTTTTGCCCTGGTTTGTGCATTCTTAAATTTGCACCTTATTTTTATTTTAATTAATTACTTTTAATTGCATTTTAAAAAACTGTGCTTTTAAACACCTGTTTCCTATCGAAAAAAAATACTACATGTTTATCTTATTATTTGTTCTAATAAACTAACTTTAAATGATCTTCTAAAAAATGTGATTTTAAACATTTTTCCTATAGCAAAAAACACTGTGCTTCATCACCTCCGGTAATTTTGCTAGGAACTACACATACCTAGCAGAAAATACTGATTGAATCCCAATTCACACGTAGAATTCTTTGATAAGCTAGAATGTGTAGAATATAATTGCAATACGATGGCATCATTTGTTATCTGCTTCGGATGACCAGAAATAATAAGTCACTAACGTTGGATCAAATACCGCTCAATCTGATATCACGTGATCTTATTTTGCATAAGAATCGTCATGATTTTGAATATATATATATATATATATATATATATATATATATATATATATATATATATATATATATATATATATATATATATATTTTTTTTTTTTTTTATATATATTTTTTTTTTTATATATATATATATATATATATATATATATATATATATATATATATATATATATATATATATATGCTAAGAGCAATGTTTGATTAATTGCTTCAGTCTAATCTTGGTTTATTTATTTCAATCTTATGTCATTTCATATTAATTGTTGTTAACAGTTATTTTTATATTGAAATATTGAAAAAGACGCGGAGACATGAATTAATGTTGAGTTATTTCTATTACGATGTCTTAAATTCTATTCTAAATGTTCTTATTACGGTTTATGAATTTCTGAACTTAAATTTTATTATTTATTTTTTACATGATTTTCAAATGAATGACAATTTTTATATTTTGGAATACATAAAGTTGTGATTCATTCATAGCGATACGAGGTTGATTTGTCATGTTTTTCCACAAAATTGATCACTTCAGATTTTTAGAGATTTTTATGAATTCTTAAAATCGTAAAGCTTGAAATGTCAAAAATATATCATAACATAGTTAGTATTAATTTTTTATAAATGGATGAAAATTCTGTCCTTCACTTTTTTTTTTTGCTTAATAAATTGTTATGAAAAATCCCTGCAATATGTAATCATCATTAAATAAACTGAATTCTCTGCATCTAAATTAAAACTAATGATGAAAATTCAAGATATCAGAAAACGTTTAAATATAATAAACGTAAATAGAAAATATAACTTAAAACTTTTGAAACCTGAATAAAAACAGCAACTTTTAGTTCGAATTAGATATAGGAAAGAAAAATACTTGAAAATTATTGAATTTGAGTATGCCAAAGAACGAAAATAAATGTGAAACTCTGATTAACAAAATGTGATAATTGTACAAATGAGGTGAGTTGACTAATTATATAAATGAATTATTATTTCATAAATGCTTTTCATGAAAAATTCAATTTTCTCAAATTTATTTAATTAATATGCTCATAAATAATTTACATTTAAAATTTCAAACACATTTAATATTAAATAGAAATTCTTCAAAGTGTATATATACTTATTGAAATTTCTATTTTGTAAAATTTTAAGAGTACCTTTGTAAATGAGTGATGCACACGTTTTTCTTTATCATACTCATATGCGTAAAGTAGTTATTAATATCATTTATTTATTATAAATAGTAAATAATAATCGTTTAATTAATGGTATTCAAACCATTAATTAAACGATTATCAAACACTTTAATTTGTTTTATGCTGTAATAATGAAATCAAGGAATATACTAACTTTTGCTGGAAAAGAAATAAAATGTTTAATATTAATCATTTTTAAATCCTTTAAGCAATTTATAGGATTATATCCATGGAAATGTATTAAACAAATTTTCAGCTATTTAAATAAATGTTTAATAATTATTTAAAGTAAGATACTATTTTTTTTTAAAAAAAATTTTTTAATTAATTTCAAGCTGAATTTATTCTAAATTTTGTATATCTTCTTATTATATTGTGTTTTGTGTTTTTGTTTATTTTGTTATTATATTACAATGTAAGTACCATTAAAGAGCTATAGATTTATCATTTCAAAATAAATAATTTGCTTGATGATATTTAACATTTATAGAACATGAAAACATTTACATTGTTATTTCATGGAAATATTAAATAATATAAAAAGTAAATAAATGTAGTTATCAAAAATTTAATTTTGACTTCATTAATAAGTTAAATTTTTAAATATTTAATCATTATATATGATTTTAACTAATGTTGATTCCGCATATGAACTATCACTTATTTAAAAATACTACATTTATATATAAAATATGAATTCTTAATTTGTAAAATAATTCTTTTTAATTCAGTTTTAAAGAATTTCTTTCATCCTAGAAACTTCCTAAGCTCTTTAACCAATTTAATTTTTTAAACGTATTTATTCCATTCAAAGAAACATTTGGAAAATATTAACTTTTAAAAAATAGAATAAATAATATTTATACTTGGTTTTTGCAGTCAATATTTAATTTTATTTTAAAAATGAAAATTCATGTTTATTTTCGTTAAGTCTTATCAATTCGTGGCAAAGATTGTAAACTGACTGAGAAATTAAAATTAAAACTTCTTCCATGTAACATCCAAAAGAGTTACGAAATATTAGTAAACACATCTTAACATTATATTTTTACATAGTTTTGTAAATGACTAAACCGTAGGAGTAGATTTGGAGAAACATATTTTTATATTAATTTCATGTGATATATTATTAAATACTGCTATTTAATTTGTATTTTTATTTAATGCGTTTTGTTATTAGATACTATAATTAATTATTATTTATTATTAATGTGCGTTATATGTTGTTAAATGAGGCAATTTAATTTTTAAAATTAATAGCTCTTTTTTAATAAACCATTTTAATGAATATTTTTCATTCCAGTAAATTTTAAATGCTCTTTAACTACTTTAATATTTTAAAATGAATTCATTTCGTTCATTGGCAAAAAAAAAAATATTTAAAAAATGAATGATAATTAATATTTATTTGATTATGTTGCAGGAAATATTTATTTTATCTTAAAACTGAAAATTCACATCGTATTTCGTAAGTCTAAATCAATTCACGGCAAGAAAATGTAATTTGATTAAGAAATCAAAACGAGTACATATTCCAAAAAGCATTCGCAAGCGTTTAGGAATATTCCTAATCATATCTTAACATTATATTTTCATCCTGTTCTGTAAATGAATGAACCATGCGAAATGATTCAGAGGAGCATATTTTTACAACATTACTTTAATGCGGTCTGTTATTAGAAACTTAATGCAAAGGTTTTGGAATTCCTTTGGAGATAGCAAGAAGTAATTCAGACTGCGAGAGACGGAACAACTATCTAAGTAAGAAAATGAAAGGCGAACATTCTATGTTATAAAGAAATAATAATAAATAAGTGAAATTTTCATTTCGATAATGTTCTTTACTTTCACGATGTTTTCTGGACTTTATAAAGTCTTTTTGCTTTGGACAAGTCATTGATTCAAGTAAGATGAGAAATAAATTGAATATATTAAAGAAATGAACATTGAAAAAGTAGGAAAGGATCTCTTAGATAAATTTTTAAGGGAAAGAATATTAGAATTTATTTTTATGATCCACTTGCTGTAAAAATAAGTTTGACTTAATTTATGAATTACGGGGAAAAAGAATTTCTTGATTAAAGTTGTTGAACATAAAATTATTTTGATTATTTTTGACTGGTTTGATTTCTTATAAGAAAATAAGATGCATAGTAACCTAAAAGTTTGCAAAATTTAACGATATTTAAATAAAGTAAACAATTTTCAAATAAAAGAAAAATTGTAATGCCAACAAAAAAAAACTTTGTTTTACAAATTACAAATTATTTTTTCATACCCTATTTCTTTCTGTTATATACCCAAAAAATGAGTCGATTGTCTCAAATCTTTAGATTTGACACAATCGACGTATTCTTCAGAAATAACGAATACGACAAAAAAGAGAAATTTCTAAGAAATCAAAACATCAAAGGGAAGCAGAATGTTAATGATATAATTTTATGAAACATCTATTTCATGTGTATGAGATATCTTAATCAGATATCAAATCTCTTACTTTACATAATCGAATACTTTTACTGTAACGTCTTTATTTCATGCAATAAATAAAGAATTTACTTTAATATAATGACTAAATTTTTTATCATAATTCAGTTTTATAAGCATTATTAATATAATATTTAATCATAACCGCATTGAAATAAACTTTTTAAATGTTTTGTGATTCAAAATGCATGAATTAATAACTAATCAATCAAGAAATTGTTATTGCTTATTGTACTAAAATATTTTGTACAATAAGCAATTGTACTAAAATACAATATTGTACTAAAATATTTAAATTTTAAATTATTTTAAATTAATTAATTTTAATTTAATTTAATGTTAAAAACAGTTATTACTTGCTATTTATGTATTAATTTTTAATTAATAATATTAGTATATAAAAATGTATTTGTAATCATAAATCGTATTACATTATCAATCTGAAATCTTAAAAAATTCTGCATCATAATATTACATTGTCAAGAGATCATATTACATTGTCTGGATCATAATATTACATTGTCTGGATCATAATATTACATTGTCTGGATCATAATATTACATTCTCAGGACATCATATTATATTGTCTGGATCATAGTATGACATTGTGAAAGAATGAGCTTTTACAGCTTCTGTATATCATTTTGACCATAACTCAATTGTAAAAGCATATACATACATCAGCAGGTAATAAAAAGAGGTTGTAAGAAGTATATATGGTAATATTTTACTCAAAATATTTTTGATTCTGACATTTTGATTCAAGAAATCTATTTTGAAAATTCTAAAATTTGGTTTTTCAAAGCAGTGAAAGAAACAATGTAACCGAGCACATGTAAAAAAAATTATAAATAAATTTAAGAAATTTCATTTCGTTTTCTGCTATAAAATTTAAGCAATTCTACATTTTCATCAATGTTACAGGTTACAAACAAGTACCAATTTAATGCACCGCTTTTGTCTTTAAATACTCAGGAAGGGATAAATAGGGAATAATATGTGTGAAAGGAAGGGATAAATAAGTGAGAAAAATTACATCCGTCCAAATTCCCAGAAGTACACCATAAAAATACAAATGAATAAGAATTTCAACTACATTTAGAGTTGTATCAATTCATTTAAACAGTTTTAATATATAAATAAGATTCAAATGAAATTCATAATGATATTTCCATTTCAAAGCGCAAAAACAAACACCGAAAAGTCAGGCATTTCATGTACATTTATTAATAATCAAGTTCTGAGGTGGAAATATTTTCTATGGCAATCCGGTATATTTTCAGATGTATTCTGGTTCAGATTATTCAGATATATTTAGGAACTAATAAAGTCACTCATGACTAAGCACACTCTCTTAAAGATGCACTTCATTACTCTAATTCTAATGATGATGCTTCAAAAAAGTAATCACTTAGATACTATTTTAAGAAACATGCGCTATTCTTAAAACCCACGTTAAGTAATTTCGAAATTAGTTACTCTCGTAACTCCTAATAATCTTACGAGGAAAAAGAATATATCACTGTAAGTAATTAATTAGAAATAGAGAAAAGCATGTTAAAATATGAATATTAAAACATAACATGTTAGAACAAGCAAACTTTAAAATTTGAAATATACATCTGG
>BMAW01122873.1:842477-946505 GCA_019974015.1 Nephila pilipes | reverse complement strand
CAAAACTTAAGCAATTATGTACATTTTAAGCAGAAAGCCATTAAATTGTAGAAAAAGGGTTATATTACGATCATTTCAATGAAAAGTATTGCAGTAGAAAAATCATGCGCAAGCAAATACCAAGAACAAAACGTCATAGGTGACGTGAGTGAATGCAAATCGCGTGCGATCGGCTAGCGCAGCTCAAGACTACAATAAGAGGAAGAAAGGAGGCACAAATAACGATATTCGCTGCAAGTGAAAGTAAGTTCTTTCGTGAAAAATGGCTAGAAGAAATCATCTGGACTACTTCACACGTGGAAGAACGTTCGGAAAGCTGGAGGAGGGACGTAGTTTGACCATTGCAGCTGAAGAGTTTGTAATCAACAAAAGTTTCGTTTCGAGGGCTTGGAAAGCCGTCCAAGCCATAGGTACAGCTGTTAGAAAGGTTGGTGGTGGACACTCTAGAAAAACAACTGCTGAGGATAACCGATATATTGTCCTCCAGGTGAAAAGAGCCCGATACCAGTCAGCAAGCGCCATTGCTTAGCAACTGTGTACAACAACGAGACGACAAGAGTCCTGTTCTGTTGTGGCCAGACGGCTTCACAAAGATGGCCTATTCGTCCGTCGTCCTTAACGCTGCCTCCTTTTGAAACTTGGCTATTCACCACCGTTTAGAGTGGTGTAAGGAGCACAAAAACTGGATATATCATCAACGGGGTCGTGTCCTTTTTACTGCTGAGAGTCGTTTCAGCACCACAAGCGATTCTCAAATCCAGTTGATTTGGAATGAGGTCAGGACACTGTTTCATCCTTAATCATATCATGAAAAGAGACTGTTGCGGTAGTCCTGTAGTTGTCTTCTGGAGAAACACTATACTGAACGGGTGGTATGAGCTCCACGTTTTCTACAGAGGTTCTGTAGATGGAATTCGCTGTTGTAAGGAAGTGATCTTTCCCCAAGTGCGTCTGTTTCGAGGTACTATTGGATCAGACTTCATCTTTATGGATGATAATGCTCAGCCACATCGGACTC
The DNA here is from genome assembly GCA_019974015.1 of Nephila pilipes. Classification (NCBI taxonomy): domain Eukaryota; kingdom Metazoa; phylum Arthropoda; class Arachnida; order Araneae; family Nephilidae; genus Nephila; species Nephila pilipes. The sequence continues at coordinate 945,487 of BMAW01122873.1, read as the reverse complement.
CTGATATTCAGCAGTCTATTGAAAAGTGAAGATATCACTCGAATGGATTGTCTAGAGTTCTCCCCTGATTTAAATCCCATATAACATGTGTAGGATTATTTGAAGAGACGCTTTGTGGCACGATTACATCCTCCTAGGAACACCCAACAACTGAAACAGATGCTAATTGACTTTTACCTCTAGAAAACTGTGACAATCTGGTGTTGAGTAAGGAGAAACGATGAGAAGCAACCATTGTACTAAGGGGAGGGCACATCCCACACTAAGGAACATCTGCTTGTTATTCTTCTACTTGAACCGACAATCATGTGTAATAATACTATGAGTTCAATAAAGCCTTTGTTTTTGTTTGATTCCATACTATATGCACTGTATTCATTTTTACGCAACTATGCTGTCATCATCATTAAAGTACAAAATGTTATCTTTCATTTCTGAAATTAATGTCTCTTAGATGATTTCTCGGGGAGTTATGGCAAAAAAAAAAACACCTGTTGCTTAAGTTTTGTACACCAGTTTGTATATATATATATATATTTGTGTGTGCGTGTGTGTGTGTGTGTGTGTACGAGATTTCATACAATAATTGTATAATCAATTTCCTTATACTGATTGGTCAATTTTCTTATCACCATACAGATACAGATTCATCAGACAATAAGTAAATTAACACAAAATAACCACACCTACTCAAAGAATGAAGTTTTACAACAAATCTTTCTTGGTTAAACATTCAATAAAATGAACTTAAACAAATCATTTAACTACTTGTCTTCTAAGTTAAATGTGAGAAAATATGTTTAAGAAATATCTGTTTAGCACATAATAGTTTTATTACAACCACTTGTCCGGAAAAAAACATATTTTTATTTTTGCTATTTTAATTGAATCAATTCTTAAAAAAAAGCATTTTTTCTTTAAGATTTTATTTTGAACGATACTGCGTAGAAATTTGAAAGACTTCTTACAAAGTCTTAAAAATGTATTTAATAAAATATCTAGGAAGAAAAGCTGTTACATTGTAAAATATTCTTGTTTTATTTTAAAGACTCAAGGGGTTAAGGTAAAAATAGAAATGAACATCCTATTCTGGGTCAAAGGTAATATATTTTGAAATGAATCTTCTTACAATGAATTTTCTCACGATACGACATTTTTAGAATAATGCATTTTTATGGCGCCTCTAACCTTATAAAATTCAGAAGCGATGCCGGTTCACGGTAATTTGATAATCGGGGAATTAGAATATCCAGTAAGAAAACTATTTCAAAAGATATTCAGTTAAATTTATAATTAACGTAGCAATAAATAGTGATTAAGATTTTTATTACAATTTTAGAAAATAATCTATGTAGATACATATTTAATCTGATTTTATTTTAATGTTACACATTTATTAATTAAGCTACTCTTAATGATAAATTGATTTTAATTCTTATGTTATTGAATGGAAATGTCATAAAGGATGCTATGTTACTAAATTTATATAATCTTCATAAAAATAATAATTCAAATTGTTATTTTATATTTCAATTTAAAAATAAAAATTAACTACTGAACTTAGAATTAAATATAAATAACATGAAATTGGTGTATATACTCCCCAGATCTAACATATACCCTCGTCGATATTTCTCATCATTGCATGTGTTAAATCCATTTTGATTATGAGCGTCCAGGAACCAATAGCTCAAGCTATTATTTCAGTAGCACACAATCAACAGAAAATAATGAATCGCCTGATCTTTAAGAGAAGGAGGAGCTTAAATGGTTCCACTGAAAATCTCGAGTTGGAAGAAACAGAGAGACATCTAATAAACATTCTCGAGAATGGGCATATTCAGGGACATTGTTAAGTATAGCAATTAGCTATTCTAGAGTGAAACGAATACCTAATCAGTACTTCTTCGTACTGTAAATGTAAAGTACATTAAGCACTAAGCTTTTATTTGAAAATACTATCTGTGTTACGAAAGATAAGATTAGAAATAAATTGTTGGAAAGAGCTATACGATATCCATTTATAAAACCCAAAATAACTAAATATTTTTGTCTAATACACTACAAAAACCTGCCAATTTTGCAAACTCGAGATTTTCCTATCGAGCTCACATTACCTTACTAACAGTACCTTCATAACTAGTAAAATTAGCTATCCGAAGATGATAAATACAGTTTTACATTTGTTACTTTCTAAGCAACTTTCTGTAATCATCAATTAACAGTTATATGTGTTAGTGATAAAGTGCAGAATTTCGCAATGTTCCATCAAAATAAATGTTGAAGACATTTTGAATATTGTGAATCCTATAGAAGAAGTAATTGAAAATGGGTAAGAATGCTCAGAATTTGTACTTCTGTGCATCTGCTGCAAAAATGTTAAATGTGGAGAATACAATTTTAACATTCGTAAGAGTGCGAGTGCTTATTTTTACCCCTTTTCTATTTTTCAATTGAAATACTGTAATATTTCTCTTAAGTTACGCTATTTTTTTTTTAAATAAATGAAAGAAATATAAAAATATATACTTATTTAATTCGCACTTTACCAGTTGAAAGATTAGTTACACATAGTGCCATTGATTTAAATTTAATTATCTAGAGGGAATACAACCTGCTCAATCAAAGAATTATTATTTTCACTTTGTAACTGGTAAGGGTGACATCATTTTCCATAATTTTAATATTTAACCGTACAAATATTCTGAAAAAAAAGAGCTTTTCAACACAGTTCTAAGCAGTTTTGTGCTCAATATAATTACTGTGTTCTAAAGTTATGTTACTCGCCAAATGGGCGTTTACTCATTGTTCATGAAAGGTCCGAATAACTCACACGTATTTTTTAATAAAATAATTGACGTTGGAGACATTTAATTAAAATAATTAAACGATTACAGCTTTTATTTTTAACATAAAAGCTCGTGTTCACAAATTCAGTCAAGGGTGTATACACATTCAGCTATTGTTTAATGACAACAGTTTTATTTTTCTATTTTTTTTTTTTTTAATTTATTTAATCTTAGCAAAGGAACATCTGTGTTAAGGTTCTTCATTAACTTTTATCTCACGTTGAAGATATTTTTACTTGTGAAAAATCAACTAAGAGGGAAAAGGAGTAGGGGAAAAAATAAGTTAGTTTATCTTGTTAAGCTTTTCCCCTTAATGACCCTATCGTCTTGCCTCGACCTCAAAGTATTTTAATGGTGCGAATAAAACCTCACTATAATCAATCAGTCTCGTAATTAAGATGAGAGAAAACTAGAAGTTAAAAATGATAGGACGGGAGTTAAATTACGATCTAGACATTATGGTGAGAAAATGTCCGTAGAAAATACTGGAGGGGAAGGAAAAAATGGTTCACTCTAGAAAACCTGGAGTTTGTAAAAGATGTGAGGCGAAATGTGATATATGTTATTTTTGTGCTCAAACGCACTACTTAATATTTTCTGAAGGTGATGGTAAGGGGGGGAAAAAAGAGTGGAAAACGAGTTTTTCTGAAAACGTGGATGTTTTGTTGAATAATTTATGAATGAATATTTTTAAGAAATATTTTTCAATTTTTTTTTTTTTTTTTTTTTTGTATCTGAGGTAGTAGAACAAAAGTGTTTAAGCTCATTAATTAAAATACTGCGTAATGGCCTAAAATCCTTTTAAGAAAAAATTTGTTTGAAAAATTTTGTTTTGTTGGTTACTGAAACTCAATGCTTGTAGAGTGAAATTTTTCATAACGTACATCACGTAATTTAAAAACAAGAGAAAGAAGAAGAGAGAGAAAAGAGTTTAAAATATCGAAACTAAATCTAAAGAAAAACCGATGAAAGTGACCTCTATGAATTAGATGTAAACTTCAATAGATTCAGATTTATTTGAATTAGTTGTTTTCCACTGATTCATTACTTTACACTAACAGTTTAAGAAAAATTTACAACAATGGTAAAAAAAATTGCTGTTACTGTTGTTTGCTTTCTAATCTATATACTCTTCATCAACTGTCATTAAAATAACTTTATTAGTAAATATAATAAATAATTTTACTTACGAATAAGAGAACTACAACTATCGGCTTATTTTAAATATTTATGTGTTTTCCAATTAAATTTAAAAAGTAGTATGTGTGTTCTATCTTCACAACTTCATTTCTGAAACTTTCTATTCAAAGATGGGTAAAGAGCTATGTAATAATACATTTTATTCATATATAATTAACATTTTTTATGTATAATGGTAACAAAAAAATGTTCAAAAAGGATTTCACCGTTTTGAAAAGAAATAAAAAAAATTTATTTGCTTGAAAGAAATTTAATCCTTCAAGACACGTATGGAAACGTCAAAATCGGGACATTTGAGAAAAGATTTGAATATAAAGTTAAATTTTCAGTGACTGGTTACGTTAACGCAAAAAAAATTATAAAAATTATTCTTATTTTATCCAGTCAGGCCGGCGACACTCAGAGCAAAATTATAAATTTTAAGGGATTGTAACCCACCCTTATTACACGAATGCCATTTCTTTCCACAGAAAGTACACACTTTAAAGTGAATTATCATGAATACACAAGTATTTTCTTAAATGGACAAGTAAATTTTCCTGAATAAGTCATATAATTCCTGCATTACATGTTTATATTTAGACTAATAATAACTGTTTTATCAATCATTTTGGAATATTTTAATCCTTCAAAATACATTGCTTGCCATTCAAAATCCAACACCAATAAGGGCAAGATATAATAAAGCTATATGTATTATAGGGAAAACACAAAGTATAAAGGGCAAATAACTAAAAATACAACCTACTACGAAGAGAGAAAGAAAACAAAATCAACATTATCGGTATTGAAAGAAAGAGGCTTTAGATACCTTGCTGGGGTGTGGCAGCCCTTGTTACCAAATTTGATTTGGTATAATACTGAGTGGTATATGATGGGGCAGTTGTTCTCCAATCATCGATAAGCATGTTCGATAGATCGATAGAACAAGCAGAAAAAGGCAATAACGTGATTTGGCGAGCGAAGAAAACTTGTACATTGCGAGTCACGTATGATAGCATCCTTGATATGTTGAAATTCTGCCTCAAACAAACTCCGAAGTTAAGAACAACGATGGGCTCTAAGCCCTCAGAGATACTGCCCTGGCTGGTCATTGTACCAACAGTGTGTACAAAGAGGCTGCGGTAGCAGCATCCGATACCACTCAAAACATAATACCGGATACAAGACTGCTATGGCGATGCATAAGGCAACAGTTAAGCAGCTTCTCCTCACTGTGTCTCCAGACTCCTCCTGATCTAACCATTATGATGTTTCAGACAGAAGCGTGATTTCTGTAAAGCTATGGCGGGCTAATCCATTGATCATGTTTGTCATTCAATTCACACTACAGACAAAAACGTGTATGGTTTTGAGAAAAAAAGTAATCGCAATAATGGACCCCTTGTGGACATTCCACTGAGCATCCACGATATCGAATGCTACTTGCGGACACTGACTGTTTGCAACAAACCATATTTGTTGTGGTATGATTGCTGAAGTTGCAGAGAGATCCATAACTGCTATGCACACAATTTGAAACATATTAATTTGCCTTCATCATGTGTAGTAGTGCGATAAAGCAGAAACAATCGACACCGTTGGTCAGTCATTACCATCTGCATTCATCGAATATTGATTACAGATTGCCGTCACTCTTGTTTGGCTACGTCCGACATGATCAACGATTTCATGAAAGAATACTTCACATTCTCTTCAGGCAATTGTTCCTTCTCAGTCATGTACGAAATACACTAGGATGAAGAATGCAATCTTCTTCGATGGACACTGAAGCTATTAGCTCAAAACAAAAGCCCGAAAAATAATTCCATTACTTCAAAATGGCATTTTCTTCTTCCTTCAAACTTGTTAGTAGTGTTACAGACACCCATGCTGAATGTCTACCCTGAAAGGCTAATAATTTCATACAGCCTCATGGTATACACAGGATAAAAGTTTCCCGTCATTTCAATCCTTTCTTTATTATGTTACATTTTAGATGTCCTGCACTGTACAAAAACATTTAATGTCCAAAAATATATCAATATTGCCAGCAAACTTTGTCAATTACAGCAACTTCGTCAACCGTTAGCGACAAGCATTCACCGTCAGTATAAGCAGTTTGAAGAAACTGAATGTTTATGTAAGGATAAAATTTCCCCATCTAATGAATAGGTATAAGGAATTTCGCAAGCGTTTCAGCGTAGCCAGCAAACCTCGACATGTTATGTCTGCAAAAAAACCTGCAGTTCCGCATATGAATGCCTGGAGTATTTTAACGAAGCATTTGATATATTAACAATATCGATTACAACTCGTGCAAACTCTTCACAGCGATGGCATGTGGAAACATATGCAGTTTCAAAATGATATCTTAAAGGACTTTGAAAACGATAATTTTTAACGCGTTTAAATTTTAGTGATGAGCTGATTTTGGTTATTAACCGACATAATGCATTCATATAGACAACAGAATCCTCATGAAATTATACAACATGAACGAAATCCACCGAAAGTCAATGTATTCAGTGCAATTTCTCTAATAAAACTGTATGGACCACTCTATTATAGACCATAAAGTGACAGAAGATACTGACTTTGACATGATGCAAATCTGGCTACTTCCAATATTTCATGAGAACAGTAGTGATTTCATTTTTTTAGCATAACGGAGCCCCTCTCCATAGGCACATACATGTATAAAAATTTTAATAGTTACTCACATCAAAATTTTCCCCCTTTTACGAATTATGCTTAACTTTTGAATAACAGTAACATCATCACATTAGATATAAGTGTAATACATTGCTGAAAATATATAAATTGATTTAATGAATAAAAAATGAACTGTAATGTTCGTGAACCCACACCAATCAATAGAGATGCAATTTCTTTATTTAATGCAAAACCCGAATAAAAAATATAATAAATTTAAAAAACGTAAGAATTTTATTGTAACAAATGAGTTCTGACTAAGTTATGAGACTTCTTACTCTAAGAAAAATTTATGTATTATAAGTCCTTCAAGAACTACCTCCCTTATTTGGAAAATGTAACAACAAATTGTTTACGACTGTAATAAAAATAAAATAAATTGGTAAAGAAATGTTGCCTTTGATAGAAACAATGTTTCAATATTTACGAATCAAAGATTTTTTGCAGACGGTTGACAAATAGAGAAACATCCCAACAGCGCACAACCAGAGGCATGTAAGTGCTTATTCAAAACAGGAAGGAAAAAGAAGTTGAAATTCAATGGAAACACGCATTTTCATTTTTGTTTCTGTTTTATTCTGAAGCCTCATTTTCCCTTTTGTTATCTGTATTTTATATTCCTACCTCTTTTTACAGAATGTAAGCTACATAATAGAAATATATATGAATGCTTTTTTTACTCGTTCTTCCTTTCTTTACTTTCTTATATATATATATATATATATATATATATATATAGCATTTTTCTGCATTTTAATCTCCTAAAAAACTACTGGTGTCTTTCTTCCTTTTATGAAGCTGAAAGCCATAGTCGAGGCAGAGTGAACATAGTCACTTGTTCTTGGTCGACTTTGTTTTAGTTTGGTCGAGGATTATTGTCCTGGTACCACTTAAGAACATATAATAGCTAGTTTTCCTCGCTGGCTTACTCAGACTCAATAAGGTTCAAATAAAGGCCCCCGTCTTTAACAAATAACAATAAATTTTATTTGCATCTTTATCGCCTACTTTGGAGTTCGTTTCTACTTCTATATCTCACTTGTGACAACAGGTTTTTTTTCTCTCATGCCAACAAGCCCTTTCTGACAAAGAGGGAAAGGACACCTCAATTTCTCCCTTCAACAGGCGTCATATATATTAAGGACTCCTTGTGTAAAGCGAGACTTATTCTCTGTACTTCTGCTTATCGTTATTTTAAAAGTTATCACGTTGATGTGTTAATTTAGAGAGTGAAGTGCCAAATCAGGTACAGTCCTCGTCACTTGGCTCTGGTTCAAAACTATGAAGTCCATCGCCTTTATTCTTATACTTGCTTTTCAATAATTCACCAACTTCAAAATAAGCATGTGACTAATTGTAAAACCTTTTAATCAAAGGTAAGATCTTACATTACAAAATAAATTTGGAATGGTAGTTGGATTTTAAATGACTTAAACAAGCTTAGACATTTGTGGCCGTGGTAGACTAGTGGTCATGGTCGTGAATTCATAGATGACACTATTTCTGTCGAGTCGTTAACTCAAGCCCTGATGCTGAGGGTTCAGCGTGTAGCGGAGCTGAGTCACGTTAAAGTCCGAAATCCTGTCGTTGGCAGTATCGTAATCGTCACTTGATCAAAGCTGAAATTTAAGAGTTCCGTTCCCAAGAGTCGTGTTGCTTCAAAGAACGGCATTAATGAACAAACAAAATATCATTAAGTTTAGACATTTAGGGTTCTCAGGGGTGTAAAACTTTAAATTTTTCGATGCTTTAAAAAAGTTATATATTATTTGTCATTTCATGTAGAAATGTTTTTGATACCAACCATTTGACGATACTCAAAAAGTTTCAAAAGTTATTCAAATAATTGTACATGTATGTTTTAGAAAAATCAGCGATACAATCAAAGATACTTGCCACGCCCATGTATATTCGAATTCGGAGTATATTTAATTTTTTATATTTTGCTTAATATGCCACACTAAATTTTTCTAACATTAGTATGAATTAGAAGCAAGCTTGGAAAAATGAACAACCAAAATAAAAGTCTATATTTGTTATTCTCGAAACTTTGCCCAAAGTTTATTGGTTCTGGTCTTTTGCCCAAAGTCGACTGCCTCAAATCTGGCCACTAACATTTACGATGGTCATCGTCAAATCTTTACTATTATTTTAGGGAAATCTGCCATAAAAATATTTAGAAATATAGACTTATCACTGGCAGTAGATGGTAAACTTCTAATCCAAACATTAAAAAAAGGAACGTGCAATAATTTTTTTGGCTTTCAGAGTAAAAAAATTGATAAAAAATAAAGAGAGTTGTCGGAGCAAACAGAAGGAATATTTTTTGATCCTGGAGCAATTTAATACGAAAGTTTCAAAATTTGTTTGTATAATTCAATGTTAAAACTTTGATTGCATTTTTCTCAGTATGAGTTTTTTTTTCCACTTGCGCACAAAACATATTTCAAAAACTATTATACTTAGACACTTAAAATTTTGTAGGCATAGAAAATGTTATGCACTCTTTAAAGAGTACCTAAATTTAGAGTCATATTTTTATTTTTTATTTAAAAAAAAGTAAGAAAATATTTAATTTTTAAAACTTGGAAATATTTTGCTTTGAAAAAATAGTTGTTAAAGCTTTATTTAATTTTTAAGAGTTTCATATTAAAGAGGGTACCCTCTTAATATGAAACCTGACTGTTTAATTCAACTTACTATAAATCATTATAATTCACTGCGTGCAAAATATCTTGCGCGTTGTGAAACCGACTCAAATTTCCTAAAACAATTTTTTTTAATATAAATGGGTTCATGATATAAGAATTAAGAAAATATATTATTTTATTATTAATTTTAGTAATTATTTTACATGTTTTGGAAAATTCCTTCCTTTTTAAAGCATGTGAAAAAATATCAGTGTAATTAATTTTAATTTCAATGAATTATAACTAGTCGAAAATTGTGCATATTTTCAGTAGCCCTAACCTCTGAAACGCATTATACATTGAAGAGAATATACTCAATCGGAACAGAATTAAATAGTACTGACTATCATGCTCAATCAAGGAGGAATGGTCATTGAATGAATACTCCATGGTAAAGCACTTATCTGTTTTGCTAATCTACGTGGGTGGTTCGATAGAATCTTAGAGAAGTTTTCAGTAAGTATCATAACTCACTAGACCAGCTATCTAAGTCTCATTTACTCGTATTCGTGATCATGACTCATTTTGCCCCTCAGAATTTCTTTGCCATAAATTTTCCGGCCGATCAGATCATCCTCACCTTCTTTGGGGCAGATTCACTGGAAAGTAATCCATTGTTTAGATTATTTCATGGTTTCCGGTGCATAATGAGGAATTCAGGTCTCATCGATTGTGACAACTCAACTCAAAACACATCAGAATTTGACGCGGAATCAACCAGATTTTGTTTTGGCTGCGTACGAGTGCTTATTCAAAACTAACTAATAAAACAATGTCAAATTTGTTTCGACTTCGTTTAACAGATGGCAGCACCCAATGATAACAGCAATTTACTTTAATAATGCCATCTGTCTTCAAATATAAATACTTTTTGAACCACCCTCGTAGTTATATTGAAAATAATATTACGTATAAAACTATTTTCCGTAAAATTTTACCATAATTAAAAAGCTGTGAATTATGGCAGAACGTAACCTTTTTCATATATGTGTAGGAAGAGGAAGTCTAAAGGAGTTTTTGATTACAGTGGAATTTCTTTAGATGCAAAATCAGGCCAAAATAAACCCAGCTCTACATTGTTCCACTATTCCACTATTATATATATTCACTTCTCGCATTAGAAAGTGCTTTACGTTGTCATCTCTAATAATAAATCATACGGAGCATCATTAGACTATTGCTAAAGTTTGATTGCTTTATATTTATTACATTCATGAAATAAATTTTTAAGAAATATTATTTAGAGGCTACTGTAAGACTTTTAAACCTTTTAGCTTTCAAATACATAAAGAAACATATCGTTTTGAAAATATAATCGAACTTTAATTGCAATCGTTACTTCGGCTGCTTTTGAAGAAAACTCGTCACATGCAAAAAATAAGCCCGAAAAAAGTAGTCAAGTAGAAATTTACTAGATGCTGGATTTCCATTTCATGTGCAAATTATAATCTCGACTTTTAACTTATCATTGCCTTCAGCAACTTTTGCTTTAAGTAATATTTACTCTTTTATATAATACAGATTTAAATCTAGAGACTGAATGTGATAGTAATTTTTCGAATAATTTAATTTGTAAATTATGCACTTTTCATTCATTTCTTTAGATAATTTTCATTCAAAAGCTTGTATTTCCTTACCCAAGATTTGCATTTTGCTTTTATGGTTATATAATATGCAACTATAGAAAGCCAGTAAAATATTTATGCTAATTTAGAAATCAGAAGAAAAATATTCTTTCTTTTATCAAATGGCGAGTTTAAAGTGCCAAATTAAGAAGAAAAATAAAACATTAAACGCCGTATCGAAACCTAAATCTCTTCCTAAAAAAAGGTCTCTAATAATAATATTAATAATCCTTAAAATCACCAATTATGTAAATCCTTTCCTTTCGTATATTTTAAACACTTCTTGAACAAATCGAACAAATATCAATTTAAACTGTAATAATGTAAAATGTACCTCTCACATTTTAGTCAGAAACTATACGGAAAACAATGTGAATGATCAAATTATGCATCGCAAACATTCCTATACTTATTGACATAACTAATCAGCCACGATTAGAAATAGCCGTAAGGATTTAAAACAATCCAGAATGTCGCATGATTTAACCCGCATCTACAATCCAATCGCATCTTGCCACCTCGATCAATAGACATTCCAAATGTCACCAGTAATGTAAAACTCTTTCCTCGTCAACTATCCCACGGATGATTCGTATGCGCAAATCGTAATGGAACAATTTCACTTCAATCCTTAAGCAAATGTAGCGAAAGGGTAGTGCCAGGTATTATGATGTTCTTCCTAAACCCCCCAGCTATTCTCTGCAAACCTGAATCCAGTGAACCGACGGTTGACAGTTTACGCATCATCTCTCTGTCACTTAACTTTCTGCCGCCCCCGCCTTGCATAGGGGGGATTTCCGTTTGGTTAAATAAATATCCTTCAGATATGTATATGGATATATCCTGCTGCGTTATTTTGGACTAAGTCTAGCCTTCGACATATTCAATGCTTGTTTTGCTTAGAAGAAAATGTGTCTTTGGAAAGTGAAAGTTTCAAAAATCAGATGAAATTAATCCAAACTAAAAAAAAAAAGATGTTCAGTATGTCTTAATAAATTTGAAAAGAAAAATGTACGATAACATTATGAAAAAAAAAGCATTTATAAGTTAATCGATTATGCAATGTATTACCAATTTTTCTTAGCATTGTTATAAATCAAGGTATTTACATAAAGTTTCGTTAATGTGCACAACTGTAAGAAAAAAAACTAATTACAGTTAATCTAATATTCATTATTCAATAATATGTAGTATTTTAATAAAAAAAAAGTAAAATATATTGAAATTTTACATTTTAGGAGTGCATAATATTTTATTATTATTTTCTGATTGTTTTATTGTCTATAATTACTTAAAAATATTTTTAACTTTATTTTATCAATTATTTTTATTTAAAAACCTTTTTTTAACTTTGTTTTAATAATCCTTTTTATTTAAAAATGTGAAATATTTTATTCGTTATCTTTATGTAAAATATCGGTAATATTATAGGCTATTGTTTGGATAAGTAATTTAAAATTACAACAAAAAGTTTTTAGGTTAAAAATTGACGTTTCTCTTGCTCTCACGTGGCTCTTTCAAGTTTTTTTTAAAAGGAGCCTAAAATATATAAACATCGAGGGTAATTCGTTAGAATTAATAATTTAGGGTATACATAATACGTTAGTGTTAACAGAGATTTAATCAGTGAAAACCATCCAAATAACGAATACCATCCTAGATTTTATTACGTTTATTTATACATTACACTTAAGAACATGACAATTTAAGAACTAATAATTGAGGGTTAACATGGTAATACAGATATACATAATTCTTGAGGAGGAACTCTACGTTTACTATAGTTAACCCCTCCGCCTGAACTTCTGGTTATTAGAGCTCCAGTTGTCATCACTCCTGCAGCGGCCACTAAGTGACGCCCTTGAACGCAGGGTGATGACAGACTTCCCCTGGCTCGTACATGTCTGGGCTAAGTGTCAGCACTAAATTTCCGAGATCTGCCCCATCTGAGGAGAAGTTCTACATTCCCTTTGTCTCTTGAATCTTGTAGATTATAAGCTTCTAAGGCTGAGCTGTGGTAAGTCCCTGGGACTTCATCTGACTTTACTGGGTCGACAAAGCCGTTCGTAGTGGGTGAACGATTAGTTATCACTCAATAAGATCCTTCACGTTTGGGCATAAATTTTTGAATTTCCTTATTTTGTGACTTGCTGACGGGATATAGCGTCATTCATACTTTCTTACCGGGTTTGTAGAAAGCTTTTTATCGTCGACGATCATAATACATTTTTTGCTTGTCTTGCTTCTGTTTGGCATGGTGTTTAATAGTAGTAGTTTAATAGTTTGCCATAGTCGATGCAAAGTTTTATACTTCCATATGGTTTAGGCTCAAAATAGAGAGAATATAATACTTTCTTAAGCAAGTCTCATTTTGAGAGACTCATTCTATAAAAAGACTTGAAACTGGTACACAGTTTCCAGTTTTAATGAGATGTTCACTAAATGCTGTTGTTTCTCCTAAGGGTTCAAAGCATATTTTGAACTCTTGCAGTAAACGATTTATCTGTTGACGTTGTTCTTCAGTTATATGTTTACCTCCGTCACTTCGAAGATTCAATAAAGTTGAAGTTTCAAGAATTTTAAAGAAATTGGAAGATTCGCAATTCTTTACTTAGAAATAGATGTGGAACTTTAAGTCTTTGATGGAACTTTGTGAAAAGGGTACTGGATCTGAGGATTTTCACAGAAAGGTCAAGTACCATTGAGAACATCTAGAACGATCCCAGCAGATTTGAGAAAGTATGTTTCTAAAAGAGTTCTGTTTCCTTTGGCTTCAAGCAAAACCATTGATTCTGTAAGAACTCTTTTGCCTTCAATTATAAGATTCACAACCGTAATCAAGCAGCTATATTAGCATGTGTTAGATCAGCGAGTGTCAAGGAAATGTTCTTGGGTTCAAACTTTACTTTCTTACATTGTAACATATGATATAGCTTTTTTTCAGCAATGGAGTAAAATGCATTGTTATCAGCACATACAGCAGTTTACAATCCACAAATTTTGAGGACAATTAAACTAGATGGAGGTGTTGGTGATTCGAATGTAAACATATTGACTCTATTTGCAGATGCTTTCGCTCCTCCTTCAGATCTTGAGCAGCTAGAGCTTTGGATTGTATGTATCCAGGAATTAAACATCCATAAAATTAGATGATTCTTCTTTCTGGGTAGAGGGTTCGTGTTCTTTGAAAATACATTTCTTTATGATTTATTGTTGTTGAATTCTTTAAATGTCGCAGTGGATTTAAATCTTCTCCCTGATGTAGAGAATTCACTTCTAAAATTTGATTTGTTAGATGGCAAAGAATTTTTTTTAATCCATGCCGAGCAATTTCAGAAACATCCAATTTTCTACTGGTTCCAGTGGCTGGTTCATTTTTTCGTGAATCTGTAAATGTTTCTTTCAAATCAGAACGCGTTTATTTCTTAATAATAAGACTTTTTAGCTGCACAAAATTCTTAATGTTTAGTTATGTTATCCATCCTTCAAAATATGAGGCTAGTTCAATGTCTCTCCAAGTTATATTAAGGCTGGTTTTTGTATGTGTGTTGCGAAAAAAATCGTCTGAAACAGTCGGCAGTTAACTTGTATCTCCTAAGAAGCATTTTCTTAACTTACCGGTAATCTTGAGAATCTTCTTCATCCCCTCTAATAATAAGCTGCGATATTTCTGTCGGCAATAAACTAATGAGATAAGGAATCGGTTTTGATTCTGTAACGCCTAAAAATTTTATTTAACCCTCAAAAAGTGTTAAGTACAGTCCAATTTCATCTTCTTTTGGTTTAAATTTAGGAAAAAATCTAGTCATATCCATTTTAGGTTGATCTATTTCCTGAACTGTTGCCTCCATTTGAGAAATGTTTTGTAATTCAAATTGAATTCTTAGTTTTTTCAACTCGGAAAAAACACTCCTTTTCAAATCGTTCATCTTCAGCAACTTTTTTAAGTTGTTTTCTTCTTCAGCCGAATTTTGTCAGCTATCGCTAACCTATCATTTGAGTCAATTTTCTCTCATCAATAATGTTGGTCAATAAATTCTTGAAAAATTCTTCATACGTGGTTAAAATCGTTAGTAAATTTTTGAGTTAAACACTTAAATCATCCGAGACGCGCAGACCTAATTCTCTGGCTAACGCCAGTACATCTTTTTTTTTTATTAGTCCCAAAAATGCCATCTTGTTGTATTTACAAAATTTGCTCAGAAAATTTATGAAATTTTTAATTAATCTTAATTAAATTTATATCGACTATATAGTGTTCAAAATTAAAATACTTTATGATGAATATATACAATAATAATAACTTGTGATAAAATCTTATTATTATATGTTTACAAAACAGTAGCAGAGATCAAAAATACAAACAATTATTTTACTTTAATATCGTTTTTATAATTTTAATACTCTATAAAGAATGTTAACAATAATATCACCTTATGATAAATTATAAAATTACAGTGACATTCAGTTATGATCATACGATAAGCAAATAATATTTATAACTAAATGAGTATTTTATTTCAAACACTATGCAGACAATTATGAAACAGAGTAAAATCAATTACAAAACTTTACTACATTACGTTCAACATTTATCTTTTGAAGATAATCAGTTATTTCACCATGATTAATAAATGAGTTTTATAATTAATTTCGCAGATGATAGCTTTAGATACTAAATCGTATCAGTTTGAAGAATATTTTTTAACAGAAATTTTTTTCATCAAACAAAATTTACAATAAACACTTTTTTTTAAAATACTGAATATTTCCTTTTATTAAATACAGATATAAAAATGAAACATTTTTCAAATTCAAAGCAATTAATATAATACAATTCATACACCATCAAGAAATTTTTTTTTCAGTTGAAGATAAATATTCATAAACTAGAGAGAAAAAGAAACGAAAAAGAAAGAAAAAAAAGTACATACGAATATCAGACAGTACTAATGAATTATCTTTCCTTCCAAAGGGGGAAAGGAATTTCGTTTTCATTACGTGTACAACATGATTCAGAGTTTGTAAACATCAATCGCTAAAGTCATACTTTCTTTTTTTTTTTTTTTTGAAGATAACAAATGTACTAAATTCATGCAACTTCACGATCACATGGTAACTTCACCACGTGTTTCTTGCCAAAGTTAAACACCGTTGTGTATTCTTATTCACTACTGCTTGTTTTTTTCTGCATGTACTTATTTCTGCTACTATCAAAAATGTCGTACTATGTAGTTTATGTTTGCTACAATAAAAAAAAAGATCGAAAAAAGACTGTAAAACTAAATCATTATTCAGTTTTTCCTTTCGAAAACTCCTCACTCTTCGTAACATGGTGAAAATGTTGCAAGTTGATAATTTTCAGCCAACGCCAAACTAGAAAATATGCTCAGATCACTTTGATGAAAGCTGTTTCGAGTACCAGCCGTTTACTAATCGTAGACAGCTTAAGCCGGGATCCATACCATTTTTGTTTTTTCTAGAGCCACATCTTCTAGAAGAGAAATGGAGAGATGCCAGCCATCAACATCTACACAGAAGAGTAAATATTTCAAAAAATACATATATTTCTTAACTTTTCATTACATTTTAAATAAAAACATGTAGAAGGAAGTTCAGGGCAAAAAAATGTTAATTCATTGAAGTTTTATTTCATAAAATCTTAGTTTGAATTATGTAGTAGAGTAAAAGTATTATTAACTTTGAAATCTAATATATTTAAAATGCTTTAAAATGTTAATTTATGTTTAATATTATTTTCCCATGTTTTTTTTAGTCATTTATTATATTAAGTCTAATATTCTATTGTTTGTTACATTTACAGAGTAGTTAAAAAATAAAAGTAATTCTGTATTAAATTATATAAAAGGAGAACACAAAAGATAATTTAAATTAATAATATATGTTTAAACAGGTATTTCACAAATGAATGTAAAATTTTACTTTTTTACTGGAGTAACATAGATAAGAAGCTCATAGCCTTAACTGAAGCAGGTGTAGAAAATGAAAGCACTGAAACCTGGTCAGAAATGCTAAGACTTTTAAAATTATTATGGTGTTATTTTTTTCAAAAAAAATTAGCTTTAAAAAGCACAAAATTTAAGATGTCCTTATTCATTTTTGTCTTTTTTTATTTATATAACTGTTGGCACCATATTGTGAATTCAGTTAGTGTTAAAAGAGATTAATAAGTGAAAACTACTCAAGTAACGGCTATCTTCTCAGATTTCATTACATTTATTTAGACATTACACTTTCGGACACAGTAATTTTTGGACAAACAGTTGAGGATTAACATAATAATACAGTTATACATAATTCTCAGGGAGAAGTATCATGTTTACTAGTTTACTCCTCCGCTTGTATTGCTGGTTATTAGCGTTGCAGTTGTTAGTCATCCGGAGGTCAATAAGTAGCGTGCTTGAATGCAGAGTGGTTACAAATGTCATAAAATATCAAACAGGTGACTAAGGTCATTGCATGAGAATATACAAATAATAAATCGTATGAAAAAGACAAATAAGAAGAGATAAATAAGCATAATGTATGCTATTAGCGGTTACAATTTAATCAATTTTTTTGATACATATAATTCAGAAAAAAATACTAATAAAACCGATATTCAAACAGGGAATAAAAAATAAAAATTCCTAATAGTAAAACATTTTTTTTAAACTTGCATGCTTCGCCAAAAATATTTGAGAATAAAACAAATTTTGAACATAAATTAAATAAATGAAGTTTAACAATTTTGCAACAAATTAAAAACGATGCTTATATATGAATAACCTCCAATATTGGAAAAAATTATAAGAAATATAAATAAATATACGTATTCTAATTTATGATATGTCTTAGAAAATAAACATGTCTTAAGAAACATTACTATTCTGTATTTTGTTCTTATTACGGTCTAATTTTTGTACAAAACAATCCCGTTAATGAAAAATGTCTTCAAATTCCACACTTATTGGTTAAATAGTTATCAAAGAACATTATATTATTTGAATATACATTGCTGGCTATAAAATTTGAAAAACCAGGCAGGAATGATCTGACGAACGTCAAAATCACATGAAAAGAAGAAGAGATTAGGATATGCAAAATGTTTGTATTGCAAAGCATTTAGACGATGCAGGAGGGAGGAACGACAATTGAAGCACTGCAGAAGGGAAACGTTATGTATTGAATTTCTCATTCGGAAAGGTGTTGTGGATTTCTCAATCTTTGAGAGGTCGGAGTTTGCTCAGAATATCATGTTATGCTTCGAATAAGAAGAAATGCTACCAGCCAGTGTCAGAATTCGATAAAGACAGGATAGTTGCCCATCGAGAGTGTAGATTATCTTTCCGTGATATAGATCGTCGCACTGGTTGAAATTTAACCACTGCCATGCGGATATGGAATAAATGGTTTGCTGAAGGTCATACTGAACGGCATGCAGGATCTCCACGCCATCCCATGACTAACGCCCGATACTTATTGCGAGATCGGCCTTGCAGAAGCGTACTACCACATTACATACCATTAGTCAGGAAATAGGCAGGTTTGCAGCATGCCCAGTATCCGCTCTTACTGTGCTACGACGTTTGAAGCAGCGTGGACTGTCAGCACGGCGATCATAACTTCGACTTACCTTGACAATACAGCATAGAGAGAGACGGCGACCTGGTGCATCGAACGACACAAGAGTGGCACAATTTGATCTTTTCAGATGAGTCCCGGTTCTGCGTCCAGTATTCTGATTGCCATATACGTATCTGGAGGCTCCAAGGAGACCGCTTGTCGCCTACTTGCATTCGATATTGGCATAAGGACTCTGAACCTGGTGTGATGGTTTGGGCAACCATTGTGTATACAACACGTACATCTCTAGTTTGGATAGATGGTAATTTGAACTCAGATTGGTACATTTCTGACATCTTACGTCCAGTGGTTGTGCCATATCTTCGAAACTTGCCAAACGCTATCTTCCTACAAGATAATGCAACACCACAAGTTGCACGTCGTATTCTGACCTTCCTCGATGCATAAGGTATTCGATTGTTGCCCGGGCCTACACGGCTCCAGATCAGTTACCCATTGAGGATATCTGCTCATGCGTTGCTGAGAGACTGACCCACCACACTCACTTCAATCAATATGGTTAATGAAGTGTGTCATAGATTTGAAAAAGCATGGAATTAGTTGCCCGTTTCTGTCATCCAAGTCCAGTTCGACTCCATGCCTAACCGGGAAAGACCGTTTTAGCTGCCATTGGTGGTAGCTGTTCTATTAATTTCGTACTCCTTGAAAAAACCCTAAACTGCTTGCATTTTATCTTCATGCCATACTTTTTATATACAATAATTATCTTTCTTGTATTTGTTTTCCTTCATGGTGTTGCAATTTTAATGACCAGCAGTGTATTTCTAGTCCTTTTTTTCACGAATTTAATAACTCTTTTCTTTTAATACGAGAAGTGAATTATCATATATTTCTTCACGATTTTAATAACTTTTCTTTTAATACGAGAAGCGAATTATCATATATTTCTGTGTTTGCGAGTATTGGCTTTAATCGATAAGTTAAATTCTTTTTCATGGATAATGTGATTGCAGATGTTGACGGAAATCTGAATCCTGGATTTCCGGAATTTCCCTTTCAGCGTACCTAACTCTAGTATTTGTATAGTTTTTAATACACGGATATATATATGTGTTTAATTAATTCTACTGTTTTGTTTTTATTGTAGTTTAACTTGCGTTAATAAAAATTCCACATGACTCATTTTCCCACTTATTATCAAAAATATGTTGCAAAATATATGAATAAACTGATCGGCGCTTTCTTATACGGTATGTGAAGTGTCTCCTGAAATTCATTACTCTCAAAGAATAAGTACAAAAACACATGTTATAGTTATATGTATAATTTACTGATAAAAACAATGCAGAGAATTACCAGCAACAATATGAGGCTAAAATTATCAGCCATTTTATCTGTATTGCAATCCCTGTAAGCTAAGTTTCAGTATTTCCATATTTAAAATTAATTTTTGGAAAACCAGAATAAACATTATATGTCAAGTAAAATTGAATTTTGTTTCGAAGTTGAGTCTTTATGCCTGATGGAAAAAAATAGTGCTTTCTTAAATCTATCATAAAAATAATACTTTTTTAAGTATATGGTAAAATAACTTTTCTGAATATATACTGTACTAAAATGTTTTATGAAATTTATGGTAATATAAAACCATCTGAAATCTAATGACTAATTTGCATAAACGTTACCCATATTAATTCCTATAAGCAAGAAACCTGCCACTAGTTGTTCCATTTGATAATTTTTCTGTTTCAAAAGTTTTACTATGAAAAAAATGAATCAATTATTATCATGTACTCTGACTGACAACAATAAAAAACTTATGAAGAAAAAATAATCTATTAATGTATTTAAAAGTTACGTTTAATGGGTTACTGCAAAAGTGAATTTTTACTACCTGGAGTTTTTAGTATTTCTTATATTGAAAGATGAAATTGTCTACTGATAAATTATGCAAGAAATTATTAAAGAAATGTTTAATGAATTTTTATTTAAACTTGCATAACTAAGTAATTGCAATTGAAAAGTATTGCAATGTCAGCCCCTCCGTTTTATTCTGTCAAAATTGGAGAATATATCTATATTTATTTATTATACTGAAAACTAAAATTATATTTGTTCTACGTTCTTCTTTACATCCAGTGCAGTATTTGTTAAATTTAAAATTTTCGCTCCTTTTTTGCCAGTATGATGATTAAGAATGGAAAAAATATTTTTTTTGATTAGGGATTTATTGAAATTAAATAAACTTAACATGAATATAATTATTTTAATATTTGAAGGCAATTATTCATGTAATATTTGTGTATCCGAAGTAACCTAGAAACAAGTGTTTATATTAACTGTAAAATTCTTGAACATCTCACATCTATCTCCTTTGTCTTAAGTACTTAATATCCTATAACTAATATAATAAGACAATATTTTAAAGAGAGTCTGAAGGCACTTACTTAAAAAAAAACTAGATCATGTCATTTATTCAATCATTAAACACCAACCAAAAACATTTTTCATTAATTTTGGAACTGTTATTATGTAAAGACTTCGACCAAAATTCGCCTATTTATTTAGTGACGATTTTCGATGCCAAAAAAAAAAAAATAGTTAACTTCCTAACGCAGATAAAAACGTCAGAGATTCAAATAATAATGCTAACAATAGTACGAAAATCAAACACAATAATGTTAAAAATAATACGAAATTCAGATAATAATTCTAATAATCATAAGACATTAAATTATTAATGCTAAGGAACTCAAAAGAATGGATCGAACTGAAGAAATCCGCATTGAAAATGACGTTTCTACAATATATAAAATTAAATTGTGGAAGAAGGATATACATCAAAAAGAAGAGAAAAATAAGAAAGAAAAGAAGTTTCAATAATACTCAAGAAGGTGTTTTAGTTTAGATCTGGCTAAGTAAGTGGAACATAACCCCAAAATTTACTATACTTCGCATTTTTTTTTGCACGATATATTTTGTATGGTGTTCTGAGGAACGCGCATCTACCGTGTAAAAAAAAGAGTTGGATATATATATATATATTGTGGTCCTCAAAATTTTTTGGGTTGGGCAGGCGTGGTTAAGATAGCCAGATTGAGTTGAGTAACACGCATTTTCTGACTTACGCTATATAATTGGTTAGATCACCATTGACAGTAGAGAAGAATTGCTAGAATTTGGTGCCAATTACACGAAAAATCTCTCCTAGTGAAAAAGTCTTTATACTGAAAAAAAAAACCCAAAGAAAAGCCAATTCTTCGGTAATATTCATATTCTAATAACTCCGAAACGATACATCTAGTATCAAAAATTGTTGTAAATCCTGCGATCATCAATAAATTAGTTCATTCTTTCCTTAATCTTTCGAAATGAAAATATAAACAATGGAAGAATGCTAAGACCTCAAAAGTAACTCTTTGTGAAGGCTCCTAAGGGCCTCATCTGCAGTCTTATCTAGAAAAAAAGTCAAATCTTACCCTCACGTTTTTGTTTTTCTTTATTCAAAAACTTTTTTTATAAAATTTTCTGAAGTAATTACACTTTTACTTTTTTTTCTTTTTAAACTCTGGGAAGTCAATAATTGCATTGTTTCTTAAAATTTGTTTTTCTTCAGCGACCTAGCGTCTCCTTTGGGATCAGACGCTCCAAAATCTTATTACAGTGAAACTGTGTGAATATAAATCGATAACCTGTTGTAAGGATTGATAGAATTAAAATTAATCCAAAACTTAAAATTTAACTGCGCATTTAGCATTCTACATTTAATATGTATGTAATACTTTTCCAATTCATCATTGCTTTTTTTTACGAAACATTTCGAGCATTCTGAACAACAAAAATGGATAGTATTAATAATAATTGTACAAGCATTCAGCAATGCAATTATTTTTCTCGTTTATCAGTGCATTTTTTCGGAACATATTGTGTAGTTTTAAAATAAAAACTTCATCAAAGAGAATAATGTTCTATATGTTATGTAATTAAATTAATATTTTAAACATTCTCCTTGCGTCTGATGTCCCCATCAAGTGTACGATTTTCTGTTTTTTTTTATTTTTAAGTTTCTTGAAGTTCTTTTTTTACTTTTATATAAATTTTAGTGTTTTTGATTTTCTATGATTTATGTTTGTTCTGCTTAATTTCAAGGAATGACTTCATTTTTGGCGTGATTATCTGGTTCCACAGAAGCTTTGCCATAAGCAAATCACATCCTTTACACATATATCTATGTGTTGAAAAATTCTCTTATTATAAATTCGTAAATTATATATATATATATATATATATATATATAACTTAAAAAAGCATTCAGTAATCGCTAAAAATTAAGAAACCTATACGTTTGGTACATAACTAGTAAACCAACCGATACCGATACTGATAGGACACTGATGCATAGATCATGTCCTTAGGATCAATTTTAAAAAAAGCATAAATTAAATCAAAATATAAAATTGAAATGGATTTTGTTAATTTTACTTTAATGTATACAACTATGTTGTTGATTCAAGGAAACGACGTCTACAATAATGTGAGAGCTTAAAATGAAGGATACATTAGGTGTTAGGTTCAAAACATTGATATTATATAGATTATAATAATTAGATTTAGTTAACTAAAGGTATATTTACATTGCTAAAATATAAATTATTTTAATATTTATGGTCTACTTTTATTTTATTACCAAAACAGAATATTATTGCATAGTTTAGTAATTTATTAACAGAATATTATTGTCTATTTTAATTTGCTCTTATTTTACTATTTATTTAATAACTGATTTTTATGGCAGAATCGTCTGTTTTTATTCTTTTTACTGTCAGCATTGGCAATGTTTTATGACTTAAAATGTGTGAAAATAAAAATACATTAGGCATTTGAAAAAGGTACTTTCTTTTGTTGGTAACCTTCAGTGGAGCCTGGGGCTCGGAAATAACTTACTTTATGTCATTTAATATTCATTTCGGTGAGCCGGTTATATAGATTGGGACGATGAAGGCTACCCAATATAAAAACTCGAAACTTTTATCATTGCATGAGCTCGCTACCAAAGAGTAAGGTCTTTTGTCAAGAAAATAAATCTTTTAAAAAAAAAGGCACACAAGTTAAAATGAAATTAGCAAATCTAATTTCAATATTTTTTCTTATGAATCGTAAATTCAGTCGTATTGTATATTTCGTTCTTTCGTTTAATTTAAAGTATAATGTATCGAATGTTTTACCCTATATCTTGGCGGTGGGAAATAATAAGGTGCCAAATTGGCAACCCTTGTGATAATGCAATCTCATTGGGTACGGGGGTTTCAATTATGTTGCAACGACTTCGCCTTTCGAAAACGCATTTTTAGTACTCCTTTGGCCACATTTTTTTCCTGTCGAATTTCTAAAAAGCCGAATTACTCAAAATGAATATTAATTAACGTAAAGTAAGATTATATACTTCCAAAACCCAGGCTCCCATAAAACAATTACTATCAAGAAAAGCAAATACCTTCTTCAAATTCCAACTAGATATGTATTTTCACAAGCAAAACATTCTACCATACAAAATCATTGCCAATATTAACAAGAAAAAGAATAAAACCCGAATACTCTGCCATAAAAATCAATTATTAAATTAAATATTAAAAGACGAGCAGACGACAAATTATTAAACTAGACAATAAAATTCTGTTCAGATATTAAAATAAAAGCAGACAATAAAATATTAAATTAATAATCTTAGCAATACAAATAAGCAAACTAAATGTAATTGTTATAAGCATAATGTATTTTAATGTCAATCTTTTGAACCTAAAACCCTGTATCCTTTACTTTATGCACACTCACTTTTCTCGGCACCTTTTTTGAAAGCAACAACATGTTAGCACATGTTAAAATATTACCTGTTAATTATTATACTCGCACATATTCCACAATTTGTCCATTAAAGTAATTTTTCATCGATATTTCTTTTATAAACATAGTTAAGTCTGATAAACAATTCGATAATGAATTCGAAAATAACATAAGTATCAAATCTTAATAGACTTTTCTGCGAAAAATATTAGAAATCATTTCTTTGAATGATATTTCCCATTTGTTTTCTGGCTCCAGAAAATCCTGAAACAGAGAAGGAAATCATAGCCTGAAAAAAGTCCAAATCTTGTCCTATTGTCAGAAGTTTGCCTTGGGGTCGTGAATGGATAGGAACTACTTCTGACGTACAACAAACTGTCGCCTCTCTGTCCCTGAAAGAACAAAGAGCTTTTGCTTCACTTGATGTCAATGAAAATGTCTAAGAAAATAAGTTTCCAGAACTTGGGGATTTGGTACAATGTGTTTAGTATTTGACAATGCTGCTGTTATGTGAAGTGACATAAGAAGATTGTTTGAAAAGTTTGCATCAATAGCAGAAAAGGCATCGTAATGTATTTACAGTAATAAATTTTAGAATAAAAAATTTATTTCTAGATATAACGCAATTATAAAAATATGAATCATTGACGAAAGAAGAAGTAGTGTTGAAAAGGATAAGTTTTGAGAGATGCAGAAAATAGCTTATAATTTTATTTGTTCACTTTTTTCTCGAAAATTAAGATGTTGGAAAATTTTTGTAAATAATTTGAATCATTCAATGAAATGTCAGTCTTTAAAAAAATGAGAGGAAAAAAGAATGATGATGAAAATAATATTTAATTCAGAAAAATATTTTTAAATTTTATTTGAACTCGTGTTTTATTTGCAAAATAAGGTGTAAAAACTTTTAAAATTTAGAGTTAGTTTTAAAAATTTCAAATTAAAAAAGGAAATTTAAAATTTAAATTTAACTTTTATTTTGTAAGAAGCATTAATTTCTTAGAAAATTTTAAATCATTTAGATGTACATGAATAATCTAAGAATAAAGAAAAAAGATGTTGAAAAACGATAAGTTTAAGGAAGGGAATAAGTCGTAATTCAAACTGACTCACATTTTGTTAGCAAAGAAGAGATACTATAGTTAAAAAAAGAAACATGAATCATTTGCGAAACGGAAAATAATGTTGAAAAGAATACATTTTGGTGCAAAAGATCGTTTTCAATTTAAAATGACTCAGATTTTATTTTCAAACTAAAATATCGTTAAAGAAATTATAATATCAGGAAAAAAATAGTGTTTGAAAAAAACCGTATAATGTATTACCGTTTTTCTTTACATAAGATATCATTGTCTGCATGTTCATATTATGAAAGCCTAAATTATTTATCGTGCGTTTTGTTTTCTTTTTTCATGATATTTATGGAAATTTTATTTTATTTTTAAATGTGTCATAAATATATTGAGGTAAGCTATTGGATTCATTTTTAATTGCTTCGGAAATATTTATGAAGGAATGAAAGTAAATGATTTCCGTTAAAAAATATTTGCAAATGTTGGAAGACTTGTTTAAATAAATCAATTGTTAGTAAATTATTAAAATATCTATATAATAATAAGTATTAAAAAGTTTGTAATTAATTAATAAATGAAACAATGTGATTTGTTGTATCTAAAGCTATCCGTATATGTTAAGGAGTACCATTTTCAATATCAATAATTAGAGCCCATGGATTCTATTTTAGCCTACGCCTTGGCGATAGAAAACAAAATGTTTCAAAAAGCGCTATAGCTTTTGTTTTGATGCAACCCTATTAGGTATAGGTTGATTGGTTTTATTAACGTCGCTATAGAAGCAACACTAAGGCTATTAGCGACGGAACTCATAATTTTCAACCTCTCTCAAGTAACGAGAACAACACCTGATCTGCCACTTCTCTCAGGTAACTTTCTCACCACGTCAACGGGAGTACTTACTATATTACATTTCTTTCTTTTTCCGACGGCATTTCAGGCTTCATTTTTCCAAGGCCATCAAAAATTGGCAGTGGAGCACTATTTAGTTTTCTGTCACCATGGCGGAGGATCATTGTGCCAGAGAATTGGGTTTAGCACTCACAGCCACCAGAATAGTACGAATTTTTGAAGTCAATCATATTAGTATCTAAGCCAGACGACAGCAGCTTGCATTTCCCTCCCATTTCCCTTAAGCTTAAAACTTACAGGTGTTTCGAACATCAATACTGATGTCTGGGATAATCGGCCGTTCCATTTAGTTCTGAACACTTATTCTCGGCGACAAACAACATGATAAGAACGGGGAACAAGTTTTCTCCAGGGAAATATCTCAGAAAGACATAGTTTCCCGTCAATAAGATTCATGGTGTGGGCAGGTATCATGTTGGACGGCTAAACAGACCTCCATATCTTTGAGACGGGGTATGTTACTATAAAATATACAAAAAAGAGTTTCTTGACTCATATTTATGGATGATAAAGCCTATTGCTACTGAACAAGTTTAATTGACGACTCCCTTGAAACGGAAAGTATTCAACGCATGTCAAGACCTCGTCACTCACTTCATCTGAAACCTATCGAGCATGTGTGAAATATACTCGGGTGACAATTTACAGCCCTGTCAAACCAACCACGCTCCATGCCAGAACCGAAAAAAGCTTTTTGTGACGTTTAGAACTCTTTTAATCCTCAATTCATCCACAATGTCATAGCAAGTATGTAATATAATAATGCAGTGTACCTGGCTGTCAGATTATCTTATTAAAAACGACATTATCATCTTATTATTTCATTTGTTTTTTATACTTATCTATGAAGCATCAGTGTACTATACTTTAGCAGATGCATTCCTAAGAAAACGGAGGTGTAATGAAAGTTATGTTATTTTTACCAATTCAGATTTTATAAGTTACACTGTGTCATCATTAAATTTTTCATAATTTTTTACCATCTCATACCACTAAAATATTAGTCAATTGTGAATTAATAAAGCTATTGTTTTATCTATTACTCTTCTATATTTTCAATATCTGGTGTTTATGATACCATTAATAAATTGAAGCATGTTTTCGTCAAGTTTTATTAGGTTATCTTAATTCTTTTTGAGTTATCACGTTTTCCTCCGGCTGTTTTCTACTTTTTGAGAAAATTCTCATTTTAATAAGAAGTTTTATGATTTATTTTTATTAATCTAATTATTGTTTCCCCATATCAAAATACCACAATTTTATGTTTCATTCATTTTATTTTCTAAGATGATTTTATCTAATTTTTAATTAGATACTAACATCACAAATTCTGGATGATAAAGTGCAAAAATATAATAATTCTCATTCAAAATGCAGGGTTAATCAAAATGATTCATCCGATTTCAAAGTTACGAACTTTCATTTAAAAAAACGACGAAAAATTATAAGTAATATATGAATGAAAAGGGAAGACATAGAAGTTTTTTTTACAAATGTTCGATCTAACTTCCTTTTGTTACACGTATAATTCCAATTAGATATGTAAATTCTTGCCAGATATATTATTAAGTGTTAGTGATAATTCATTGTACAGCAGCAGATATTCATTGCGTAAGTTCAAATAAATTTGTGGGTGATGGGGGCACATACACATTATCTCTTAAAAATCCACAAAGGAAGAAATCATACGGGGTCATATCAGGTGACTTAGGTAACCAGCTGTGTAACATCAAGTCATCTGGTCTATTGCGCCAGATTCAACTGCGAGGTAGCTCCGTGAAAGTTTCCTGAACAGCTTTCATGCAATAGCATCACGAAGAACACAAGAGGGCCATCCATTTTTCCCAATTTAAAACTTACACGATTTTTCCTTTGTATTTATATATTACTTATCATTCTGCGCCATTTATTTTTGAAAATATGGAAAATAGGGATGTATGATTTTGAATAGCTATGTATATCTATTTAAAGAGTAACATCCCTCTAACCATTTCTTTTTTCCCTTTCGTTTCTTTATTAAATGTAATTATTGTCTCTCTCTAAAAAATCAAAATTATCCCATTATATATATTTTTTCTTTTTGTTTAGTATTTTGATCATTTCATTTAATTTTCAGATAGATTTTGTGATTTGCAACGCTTCGTAAAAACTAGATATCTAACTATAGTCACTTAATTTTTTTCCATTTAATGTGAAGATCCAATTTTGATGTAAAAGTTGGAAAATCTCCCAAAATACGGGCACTTTTTCAATACATATTGAATACACAAAATCAAACATATGCTTATTAATGCTACCATATTGATGAAGATAATTTTTAGAAAAGAATGTACACTCTCAGAATGTGTATCCTAGATTACAAACGAAAAGCTCCATTTTTAATCTTGTTTTCCTTAATGGGTTTTTAAGTCATTCTTGAAAAGCAGGTCATTTTACATAAACAATTTAAGCATGATTAAAAACTCTGTAATGTAATTCATTGAAGATGCTATGGCTCAGTTATCGATTTCAATATTTTTGAGGACTTGATTTTTTTAAGGGCAATTTTAAGATGAATCGTATATAATCGCATAGCATCTTATGACATTCTAGCTCCAACTGAAAGTAGGGCTAACATAATATCAGTGAGCGATCAAACTGAATTTGCTTTAAATAGAAAATAAAGAAAATGGATTTCTTAGCCATGAATATTAAAATGAATTTCAAGGAATATCTTAGAAGAAGGTTATTCAAAAGGGAACAAATATTTCTATGCATGTTTATGGTTAGAGTAGTTTAAAGGTTAAAAAAATTCTTAGGTATTCGAAAGAGGAAAAAAAGGCTTAACACTAACACTAACGTGGATGAAATATGTATCGAGATGCCGCAAACACTTGTCACATTTTTATGCACTTTTTTTCTTTTATTTTCTTTCTTCTTTTTGCTGATGTTTATTTTAAGATTTTATTCTTTTCTTCAACACCATTTCTGTAAAAAGTAACATGTTCTTTTCTTTTTCCCGAACTTTTCAGCCTGATGCATTGGAAATGTGCTTCGCATATCAGAACAGAATATATTTGAATATTCCTAAAGAGGAAGAAAGATAAAAAAATCCCTAAATATAAAAGTTAAAAAACTTATTTTCGTTTTCAACTTGTCTTGAGAAAATGTCTAAGGTAGGCATGACATATTTTCTCTTTTGTAAAAATGAGAGTGTTTGCATGACCGGTTTAATTAAACGAAATTGGAAAAGAACAAAAAAAATTAACATATTGTGAAGAATAGAGTAATTTTTTCATTAAATGACATCAGAATTTAATTTATATTTCAAGCTAAAATAAAATTAAGTTATTAAATGTATGTGTCAGCAAAAAAAGAAAAAAATAATCACGCATTTTTTTGGCTTATTAATCTTTCTCTCCATTTTTGCGTTGTGTTATTTTTATTAAATTAATTCATCTTTCTCTGATAAACATGTAAATTGATATTTCAAAAAGATGTCCCATAAATTATTTTACTTTAAATCTAAAATATTAAAATGATGGTTTTTTTTAATAAAGTCACTTTATTATTCCTCTGTTCATAAGAAAAAATTCCGGTGCATACCAAATTCTAGAAATTAATTCAATGTTTCTATTACAACTAGAGTTTCATTTTTGATAATTCCAGTAATAAAAAACCCTTAATTTTAAGCAGTTTTCGTTATTTAAATAAAAACTTTTTCCTTTTCTTAACTATTTATGTGTTCACTTGATTTGTCGTTTTCATGGTATTGATCAGATTACATTTTCTTTTTGAGCTTAAAATTTCGCCGTGAGAAAAAGTATAAAGTCACCTTCTAAACTGTTATTCTAGACAACCTTCAAGTATCATCATTTTGAAATGAATCATCAGTGATATTAATCATTTTGAATAGGATCTGTGCATAGAATACATATTTTCTTTACTGAAAAATTGTGGGTATGTATAGTATATCTTAACTCTTTAAGGTATTACATAATTAAAATTATAACTCATTTTAAATACCCTGATTTAATCGAAAAGAACTTAAATTCCTGATTATAAAACGTTAAATAATAATATAACAAATAAACTTAGAAATTCATGCATTCGTAGGCGGAAATTAATAATGATAATATTTATTATGGAATTGTTTGGTGAATAGTCTTATAAATAATAAGTTCTGTTTTATTGTTTGATATCGCATAATACATTATTGACTCAATGAAAATTAAAATAAGTTTCAACAGTCAATTATTGATAACATTAAGTAACAGATGTACTTTTAAGGCTTTTCAAAGAGTGCAAATAACTCATAGTTCTAGTTATCACGGTCGAAAATCTCCCGATTCCTCATCCTATTCTCAGTATATAAACTTTTCTACCATTTTCATTCAAATTTAACATCATTTAATCATAATTATTAATCTGCATTTGTATATTTTTTAAGAAAAAATAAGCAGAGTATTAACGATCTTAATAATTTTATATTTTAATTTTAATGTAGTTTGAAATCAACATTTCTATGAATTGCAAATTTTTTGATTCCAATTTAAAATCATATAGTGATATAATTATTAATCTTTTGGGAATTTTTTAATAGTATAAATAATCTTATACGCATTATATTTTCAGTTTCAATATAGATTTAAAATCTACTTTTCTATTTCTTGCAAAGTTTTGAACCCAATTTAATATCATATAGTGACATAGTTATTATTCTTTGTTGGTTAATATTAATACCCAGAGTAAATAATTATATGTGTGTCATAATTCAATTTTATTGTAGATGCAAAATCTACTTTATATATATTTTTTAAAATACTTTTATTCTTTCAAATATAATTTCAATATTAGCATTTGCTTAAGATAGAAGCTAGAGTACACTAAGGTTGGAATTTTGTACAATATGTATACTTTTCATAACTTTATTTCAGAATGTATCAAAACTATTTTCATTTTTTAAAAACCTGTATATCAAAGCCTATACTTGCTTT
This sequence comes from Nephila pilipes, assembly GCA_019974015.1. Classification (NCBI taxonomy): domain Eukaryota; kingdom Metazoa; phylum Arthropoda; class Arachnida; order Araneae; family Nephilidae; genus Nephila; species Nephila pilipes. The sequence goes on along the minus strand of BMAW01122873.1, from coordinate 914,040 downwards.
TAAATATTGATGAATGCAAATTGTTATTACTATTATTGATATTACTATAGCATATAAATTCTATAGTAAAATAAATACCTTTTATTTATTTCTAAGTTTTATAATGGCATACAAATATCAAAAATGTATCTATCTTGAGACATTGTTGTAAATTAAATTATAAAGCTACCACAGCACCACGTAAGATTCAAGAAGTTGAAGGAGATAATAAGACTTGAGATAGTACAGCCCAAGATTGCGATAAACGTCTAAAGGAAGATCTTCCCTCAAAATTAACCATAGAAATTGGAGAACTTAAGTTATTAATCTTAATATTTGAAACAAAAAATAAGAGATGCATTCAACAATCAGCCCGAGCAGAGAAATTAAGACCCTTTTAGGTACCTTTATGACTAGCCTTTCATAAGCTTCAGAAAATTTACACAAGAGCTCTAGAGAAGTTCCTCATGAACTGACTACACAGGTAGAAAATCAATGAATAGAAATGTGCAAACCTTTACTAGAAAACCCATAGCATCTGTCATTATTCAAACGCGTAGCTGACATGTAATGGAAAAGGGATTCATCTACAAAGCCTATATAATCTGAATCAATGGTTAGATGTGGGGTAACTGTCCGAAGTTGTTAGAAAACAAATAGAGCTTTAAAAGAAATTTGTGATCTGTGTCTGGTGGAATATTTTTGAGCAAGTTGTACATTTCGAAATCATTCTATAGAGTTGTACTGTAGAAACGTCTGTCCTTCATAACTCTGCTCCAGTGCCAAATCTTCATAATTATTATTATTATTATTATTATTATTATTATTATTATTATATATATATAATAAGGACTGAATTCCAATTAAAAACACATGAGAACCAACCAAAATATTTTACTAATAATCTCTAATGGATAGCCAAAGTTGCTCTCTCTCGTATCTTAACTTAACTAATCAATTTTAAATTAGGATCAACTTATAGATTCTGAGCTTACCAATTCACTCGTTCGATTCAATCACTGAATTCAAACAGTTGGTTCTTATCTCAATGCTTCAACTAGAATTCGTATCAATCCACAAAAATAATTAAAGAGTTTCATCCAAATTACACATCTCTGTCAGCAAGTCGTTATCCTCTGCGCCTCTCCCTTCATTTTACTTTCAATATATTTTATTTATATATCATTATCCCTAAATCACTTAATATCACTTCTATCTTCATTTAATTTATCTAATCGCGTTTTATCCTGGTTGGGAAGAAATTATAATTTCATAAAATTCAAATTAATATAAAGTCCCCGAGGCTGGTGAAGAGGATATCGCAAATAGCCCAACATCACACGATCTATTCGGAAATTTATTGTGAACAGTTAGACAGTGTGTATGCTTCTTTGAAAAACAAATACCCTGTTTTGGTCAAACGAGGGGAACTCTTCTCCAGTAAGATAACCCGAGACTACCCACATCTTGTGTCACTCGGAAAAAATACAGGAGCTTGAAGGAATCGAACTTTTACCTCATTCCGTATATAGTACAGATTTCGTTTCTTCTGACAATCACATGTTTCGATCTATGGCATTATTTTTTAAGGGAAGACTCTTCTAATATTTATGAGCTAGAACAGGATTGTCTAGACTGTTTTTACTTCCAAATCCAAAGAATGACATCGAAATGGCGAAAAGGTGAAAGGAAACCATCGAACATGATGATTTATATTTTGATTTACGATATGATTATTTTGTGTTATAGTACGAGAATAAAGACTTGATTCCAAAATCAAAAATATTTTTGATACTTTCTAAGATATTCGTTTTTCTGTATATATACATTGTGTATAACTTTTATGGATTTGAACAATATGTGATAAACCTCCATATATTACGACAAGAAATTTCTTTAAATATCATGTGTTATGATGAATATAAAATAATTTCTACTGTTATATTATACTTGGCTTGATTGAAAAGTGACGTTTCTATGGTCATAACTTTTTGTTTGTGACTTGAATTTCAAAGTTTCTTGAATACTTTAAATCTATGTGATCTTCTATATATTGTATAAATTTTCTTTGTTCCCAGATGTCGTTGACGTGCTGAGAACTGAACAAGATGCGACTGGAACAGAGATGATATTGAAGCAGTAAAGCACCATTGTATCCAAACTTTGCCAAACCTAAAGATGAAGGAGACCCTTAAGGGACATCATCATCGTTGTGACAATGAGATGAAAGCTTCTGTTAAAGCTTGCTGTCGAAGGCAACCAACGGAACTTTTCTCTGGTAGGTTTGCCCGATTATACACGCATTGGAGCACAGGCCAAGAGAGGGGTGGGGACTGTGTTGGACAGTAAATAATGCGTTACATCAATGATACCTGTAATTTCTCACGTACCAACACATGAATCGAGAAACAAATAAAATACTTATATCAACAGATGCGTTACTTTTCAATCAAATATATATCAATTAGCTGAAATTGAAATATCTTATATGGATCAATTATGCTTTCAGAATAAAAAGCAAAATCATTTTAATTTTTCTAATAAAGTAAGGTGTTTTAAGAACTTATATTTAAAGGAAAAATACAGGAAAATGTATTTAAATTTGTTCCTAGCATTTAAATAGAATAAAAATAAAAATATTTCTTACTAAGCCTTTAAGGTAAATAGAATTCGATAAAAAGTAGCAATCTTGTAAATGAAAATATTCAAACATTATAAAATACAAGACGAAAAAGGTCACAAATCACATTTCTCTTCCACAATTACTAGAAGGGAATGAAAAAGTTGGCACTCTCCAGGGTGTTTAAAATTCCAAGCTTTTAAGACCCGTTAAGGTCAAATGAAAGAATGAAAAATAATGAAAATAGAAATCAACATTATCGCTTAAAAAGCAACCAATGAAAGGGAATATTTTATCTCACGAATTTGTATTTCAACCAAAGACAAAAACAAGAAATAAACACTACTAAACCATATTTTGCGTTGAAAATATTCAAATTGGAACATCCGTTATATCATTTTTAAGTAACAGCCATAACAGCGTGGCATAGTGCAATTCTGCCCAGAGGGCATTGCAACACAAATTCTTCAACCGACCGATTTGTTGTGTTTTTAACAGATACGTTTTGGAAAAGCGAAGTTCGAAATGGAATATATAAATACATAATCATCATGTTTCCGAGTTTTGACTTTTTTTTTTTATTGTTCCCTGTATACCCAGAGTGCGGCTAAAAAAAGAAAGAAACTTGAATCATAAAATCGTGCGTTCAAGCATTGCTTAGAACATTTTTTTTCTCTTCCATCCGCCATTTTTCTTTGTGTTAACATTTTAGTCTTCGCGTTATTTGTTTCCGATATCTCAAGTTCTTGCCAAAATATGTAAATACTCATATTAGTGTTTTGTTTAATAATTCAAAGTTTAGTCTTCCTTTTCGTAAAATGTAACAAAACAAAAATATATCCAGGTGCATTTTATTTTTCGATACATTTTGCTCAAAAGTTTTTGAAACGCAAAATGATTCTATACATTCGTTTCTGTATTATTTACTCCCACCTATGTAAAACACATTTGTATCTTATTTTGTAAAGAAAATATAAATTATTACCTTAAAATATTTTTTTAAAGAAATAGCTGAAAGAATTCACAGAGATAATTTGCGTAACAAATTGTGTAAATTTCAAAATATTCGCTTCCGATATTCTATTAAAATGCTATAAAATAATTCTAAGCAATTTTTATACATCTTTTGTTATTTAAATCTAAAGTAATGAATATTTATTATTCTAGAAATGGGGTTTGAAATTCATATTTCTCTCATAAAGTAGCTTATATTTTTCAATGTATTAAACATGCAGATTAAGTGTTTTGTTTATTAGCATTTGCGAAGGAAAGCATTAAATTGCAATTTTAATATTTTGATGCTTAGTTTTTTCCATCTCTCTTTATAACAAGTTATGTATTTCGTTCATTTTTCGTGTTATTCATTTGTATGAATTTCTTATTTTATTATTAATATAAAAGTTTAAAAATAAATTTTAATGGGTACGTATTTTAAAATTATAAAATAATCAGCTACATATTGCTTAAAGGATTCCAGACAGTGTAATCTTTGAAGAGGGACTTCGTACTTTAAATGTATTGAAAATTATTTTATTCAAGCAATATGCTTTATACAAGAAGCTTTTATTCCTGAGCTTTTTAAATGCGTTGAAAAATATTTAATTCAAATAAATTATCCGGAAAATATATAAATATTTATATATTCACCTTTAGTAAATGGTATCAAAGTTCACTAGCAAAAAAAAGTATATACTTCTTAATTATTTTTTAAATTTCTGCCATTAAACTTAACGACAAATTTGAAAATTCTGTGATATCAAACTGTGTCATAGCTCAATAACATTTGAAATTTTTTTTATCACAAGTGCTGTTAAGAATGTTTCATATTCAGAAAAATGAATTTTTGTGAATATAATATAACACTGAATAGTTTGAACAATTTCATTTCTTGCAGAGTAAATAATTTGAGCATTCAACAATTATAATTTCATTGCTGTACCTGTTGAAGCCCAAAGTCTTCGCATTAGCGGAATGTCGAAATGATGCTTAAAGTGGTCAACTTATGTCTCTACACCTGACCGTGATCCCAGGCAAATTATAAAATACATTGCTTGACCCACCTAATAAACTTAAAGAGATAAAAATTCATTTTTACAAACCTTAACTCCCCTTCAAAAGGGAACAGAATTAATACTGAACTATCATTTCAATCTGCGAATACTTTTGTCAGGCAAATTTAGACATCCGGTGGTCTTTGATAAGAGACATGATAAACACCTGAATCAATGAACAAAATAGTTAAATCATATCTTAAAAATATCGACAAAAAACAAAAAAAACTATAATTTTACTATGAAATTATAAGACCAAGTGCCTGAATCCCATTCATTACTCTTTGCTTAAAAAGTTTCTTAAATACACAAACATTTTTTTAATTCAATATTTCCTATTTCCAAAGTACTGAATTATATATATATATATCCTTAGCTTCCTAAAAAAATCAAAATTAATGCCTCTCTGTTCATTATTTTAAATAAATCTGTACGGCTACACATTTCTATTCCCTTACAAGAATTTCGAATCTTACATCCTTTTCTTTCGCCAATATCATTGCCTTAGTTATTGGGCACATAGCTCAAATGCCTTATCCCGAAACAAAACAGGATACAAACTAGTGCTCTCCTAAAAATAATGAAAGTGTCATTATTTCGTAACTAACTAGTTCCCTGTCTGTGTGTCTAGAGGGTATTTGCGAACTTCCAGTGGACGTTATCCTCGTTCCTGCGATTATTAATCGGATAGGAGAGTCTTTGTGGGTAGTCTTTTCTCATCATTATGCCCTTACTTTTCCTGAACAGAAGTATTCTCGGGATTGCCGCTCTTCAATTATCGTTGGATTTTTTTTTTCCAAGAGTACCGTGGATTGCATTTTTAAGGGCTCCTTTGCGAAATGTTTTCCCATTTTTTTTTTATGTTAGTAAAAATAAAGATGATTTTTATTTCTTTACATCGAAGGTGTATTTATTTCTTTAATAGATATAACTATCACTTGGAATTATTTATTAATGAATTGGTAGCAAATGAGGAAATTTGGTATTTGCAAAAATAAGTACTTTAATCTTTCGCAATGAGTATGATATTTTTATTTAACTGGAACTATTTATATGAAGATAAAGGATATCTTAATGCTTCACATTTTGCATTTTTTATTTAAAAAATAGAGGACACGTCGTTAATTTCAGGGACATATTATTTATAAGAATTTGATAAACAGAAAGTAATAAAATTGAATTTTAAAATTGCAAACAAACGTGCCTCGAAATATATATATATATATAAATTTATTGAACTGTAATGTATTGACTACATTATAAAATAAGAGCAATTCCTTCGCAGATAATGCAATTTTTTTCTAATAAATTCTCATACATTTTAGTTAATGCTCAATATTTTTTAAAAATTAAGGAAATTTGAATAACAAAATTAAATTTTTAAAGTTGTTTTATAAAGATCAATTCTGAATCTAATTATGGACAGTGTTTAGATCGTTATGTTTATAAGTACTCTGAATTTGTAAAGTTATAAAAGCAGTGGATTTTACGCAAGATGTATCTGAATGTAAATACATGACTTGCGTATGTGTACAGGTATTCAGTTACTTATTATTAAATTCTGATACATAATTATTTAAGAATATAAATGAAATTTTTTTTTTACTTAAGCAGATACATAAGCATGCAGATATCTCAGTCTTAAATATCCATTGCTTTTAGTTTTTAAAGAGTAAGAATCATTTACACTCAGAAGTCCCTGTCGGAGATGTCTCAGTTACTTTAAATAAATTTAACTGATCATTAAGACTCGAATTTATGCATCTAACAATATGCGTGCATTGCAACAGATATTCATTTGTAACATAATCAATGCAATATTTTTATGATTTAAAAAAAAATGTACTTACCAAATATCAGACACTGAAAATAAAAATGACTCTATTACCTATTTAATTATTTGATGACTTTCATTCCATTTAACAATGCATCAGTTGTGTTTCTGCCACTTTAGGGACAGGTAAAGAATGCATTTATTAAATTCAATTGAAACAGTACTTAGTTATAAATATACAATTGTTTTTGTTATTAAATATACGCAGTCATAGTTGCTAATTGATTATGGTCGTGAAATCAAATCCGGTGTTGTTTCCGCCGAGTCATGAGTTCGAGTCCTACTGCCTCTAAAGACCGTGCGGGATTGCTGCACATAGAAAATGTCGAGGCTTAATGTCCTCGTGTTCGGATGATACGCAAATTTGCAGAGTAGGGGGTCCAACACAGGCGTGTCCTTGACAAAGCTCAAAATAAAGAAATCCATCGACAGCAGCATTCGTGTTGCTTCTCAGCACGACGTTGATAAACAATCACTCAATTATAAAATGTACGAAAGATAAGAACGTATTCGACGATAAGATTTAAACTACAGTAAAACTTTTGTAATCTTAATTTGAGTTCTATCTATTTTCTCTTTCGAATATGAACTCATATTTTGTTAGTAATAGTGTAATTCGCGGTAGAATTGTACTTTTCACCAAATGCCAAATCACATGTTATTGTTGAAGAATTTACAATTTCACCAGTAATTTTGTAAAGTTTGTTAACCCACTTTGTTTATTTGTACTAAAGGGCTCAGGTTTGGAAAGAACCACAAGAAAGCAGACTTAGAATTTATTTGTTATTTCAATCATTGAACATACCTTTAACTCTCGCTTAGATAAAAATAACAAAAGTAAGCTTCTACTTAATGTGAAAAATATGTACTAAAATATAAGGAGGTAAAATAAAAAATACAAATAGCAACTACAATAAATTCTGAACCTATATCTAGACTCGGCATATCACTATCGGTGATTATATAACCCAGAACTACAATAATCGCTAATTTTCTCTACTCAAAATCTCTTGTAGTCTATCTCTTTAATCCAAGTAGTCGTATCTCCTTTCGGCTTCTTAGAGAGGAAGCTAAAAAAAATCTAGTAAAAGCATTTGTCTGTGTTCTTGCCTATTTGCATAAATTTCGAAAAAATATTACGTGCTCTCTAGAAGTAGAATTATTAGAACTGAATAAAATCCAACGATATGACAAGGTAAGAAAAGAATGAATCACACAACTTCATCACCAATCCTTTGTTCAAATCAACTATCGATTTATATTGCAGAAAGTTCTCAAATATCTTAATCTGCGTGAATGTTATATAAACTTCATTGTAGTTCTTGTTTGAAATATGTGTTTGATTTTTCTTAAAGTTTAACCTTATAATTTCTCATAACTGATTAGTCGGTTTTATTAACGTCGCACTAAAAGCAACACGATGTCTATTGGCGAAGAACCTCGTAATTTTGAGCCTTGGTCAAGTAACGAGGGCGACACCTGAGCTGATACCCCTTATCCTAACTTCCACGTCACACCAATGGGAGGATTTTGAACCTTGATAGATTTGACGTGCATCAGCCCAGGCTACACGGTGGGTCTTGAGTGGCATCAAGGCTCGAACCTACAACTCGACGAAAACCGCCGACTGCGAATTCGCGACCTAGACCACTAGGATACAGCGGCTATTTTGTCATTAAATGTTTTTCTACAAAAAATAATATGCTTTCATATTTGTACGTTTGATAAAATGGACTTATTTAACACACATTTATATGTTTTGAATTATTTTAGAAGTAGATAATATAAACCGTGCTTTAATTTAATAATATTTCGATGCTCATAAATCAAATGTACCTCTTTTATAAAGATAAGTAAAAAGAAAAGTGAAAATTAATTTTGTTGAAAGCTATATGAGATATTATTACAAAATGATTTTACCTTGTTGATACATTGTCCAATTTTGCAAAAGTTATTTGAAATAAATGTAATTGCTTCAAAAACTATTTCTAATAAAACTGGATATAAGTTATATTAAACTGAATGAAACCATTTTACTTAAGCTGCCTAATAATGTCATATTGGAAAAATATATAGATAGGCAATGAAAATTATTGAGTTTTGCTTTTCATTTAGTTACATTAAATGTTCTTCCAATCATGCTTTCTCAGAAGAATTTTAGCATTATTAGAAATTTTAAATACCATTCATTTTTATTGAAATGTTATAACACTATTCATTTTTTTAAAATTCTTTTCTACCAATCTTTCAGACTTGATTTTTCAAATTTCATATTTCTCTGAAACTTCCTTTAATATCCTAGGGATTTGAAATCCTTCTTAAAATAATTGGAAGGTATTTTTCACTTTATTCATAGCTTAATATTTTATGGATGAAATAACGCATTCGAATAAAATTGATGTTTTATAATCTATCTCTTTAAAAATTATTTTTCTAAACTACGCTTATATTAACAAGAGCTTGATTGAGAAATTAGTGAAAGAATCCCTTTATATAAAGTGCCGTATAGAAAATGTAAACTACATTTGTTTGGCCTAGTCTTATTCTGTAAGCTTCAGCACAGCGTCATGAAATGAATCTGAAACCGAATTAAATATAATGTGCAATAGTTCTTGTACACAGCAGTTTCGTGGAAGATTCTGTCTGTAAAAGCGTTCTCAGCATGAAAAGATCATACTCAAACTACCATGGCTCTAAAAATAATTAAAACCATTAAAAATATCTTATATTCTTATATTTACAATATAGAATTATTTAAAAAAAGACATATAGTCAATTTCAAAAGTTACCAAACACGCAGCAAAATGGAAATTTTCTTATGTATAATAATAATAAGAACCGTCAAGTTATAATATTCTTTATTTTGAAATGCTTCCAAAATTGCATTTATGTAAAAATGAAACACTTCAAACAGGTAAATGAAAAACTATTCATTTAATGGAAATTGCAACTATTCATTTCATGACTGAACAGTGTACATACACATCAAAGAAAAGGGGAAATTAGCATAATTTATGCGATTAATATAGTTTAATATCACGGAACTCGGCCTTAAGATTCAATGACGGCTTGGAATGTTTAAACATTGAAACAATACAATTTTGTGTAGCATCTGGCGTAATATCAGATAATGCATTTTTATAGAATCTTCGTCTTGAGCATTGTATATTTTAACTTTTCAGTCAAGACCATCACATATATATTAAATGAAACAATGGCCTAGGAGAAGCATGAAGTTGTTCAGGTATTTTGTAAAGAAGCTGTTCTTAACACTTTTTACTGAGTGTTTTAGATCTTCCTTATTCTGAAAGTTTTCTTTGCTTTCAAGTTATAAACTGTCAATAAATGCCTGCACAATATTTTTAAATTTTTTCAAGTATTTGAAATGTTGCATCGTATCTTCAATGAAGTTTAAATTTCCTGGCCGACATTTACCTTCAAACCTTGACTGCTTCAACATGCTTCACTAAAGAAACGACATTTATGATTTTCATTTCTTTATTTCTGCTCCTCCAAATTTTTCGACGTCCATCACATCCGATAAAACATTATATTTCCACTGATTGGTAAAAGGACAGTCCTGCAAAAAATTTAAAATCCTTATGGATATATTAATTAATTCTGCCTTTTCGTTTATTTCTTCTGGATGTACATGGTTTTTTTTTTCGAGTAACTATATCATGAAATCCTTCAGATCAGAGGATTTTTCTATTTCAAAAATTATCATCTTTTTAGTTATTAATTACAGCAACATATTCCATTAATTGGGGTGGGTATAATCTACCTAGTAATTTCGTATTTAAAACATTTTTTTATCTTCACTGTTCCAGATTCCCGATCACTCAAAATATTTGGACGTTTACTACGAGGTTTTGAAAAATTGTCCAGGTTTTTCAGAGTTTCTTAAAATAGTTTGAAATATTCCTAATGAGTTTTTCAATTCATCGTAAATTTTGTTTTATATCTCTTTAACTTTATTACTTAAGAACCGATGTCGACCTAAAGTACCTTTCTTTGAGTCGTTTATATAAAATAGTAATAACATTAAATGCTTAACGCATACTAAAAATTCACTTTTCAATAATAATATGCACTGTTGTAAATTTGTGTGAAATCGAATTTAACTTGTTAAGATTCATTATACGTATAATCTTTAAGATTCGTTAAATGTATAATCTTTAGGATTCGCTATATGTATTACCTAAATCTTTAAGTTTATGTTGAGTGGCAAATGTTTTTGATATTTTTATCTTTTTCATGTTGTTTTGTTAACGGAATAAAAAGAATTTGTCCGAAGAAGATCTCTTGTTTTACTTTCGTACTTTGTACGTGATAATAACAAATAGTTCAGTCTAATATTTTACTTTACTTAACATAGATATTTTTACTTTATACGATTGTTTGAAATAACTTTAACAAAAATACTTAATGTGAAAATTTTTGTGAAGAGAATTTTACAGCCTTTTGCATGATTTGGAGAGACAATTTGATTTTTATTTCCAACTTTTATAAAATATTGCTTAACTTGTAAAATGTTACGTTCCTTTAAATTTATTTCTTTAAAAAATACTTATAATTTCATAAAAATCATTATTTTATAACGCGGATGTAGACTTTTGTGAATGACAGTATCTTAATAGACATTGCTTCCATATATATAAATTATCTCTACAAGATATGGAAATAAAGATCGGATTATAGCAATAAATTAATTATGCAATGTTATGGCAGTAGAAGAAATGATTTGAATGTTTTTGCTTTAAACCGTTCTAGAAGTATGCAAACGATTATTTATGATACGCATATAATTGAGTTATCATCAAATAGACGAGGGCAACACTTAAATTTATACTTCCCTTTCCAAATTTTCATATGTTATCCATATGATAATTTCCCATCAAGAGTTACCTATTTTTGGTAAATGTACAATTTTCAGATTCCGATCTATTTGGTAATCTGTTCTCCTGCCTGGTTTTTTTTTTTTTTTTGTCTTTGATAAACACGTGTGGCACGAATATCTTCATCTTTCACTATTTTCGAACTTCTCCTTGTCATTACATCCTCCCTTTTTTATTCTTTCATGTATTTAGTTCAGTCTAGATACACATTTTTTCATAAGTTAATGAGTGTTTAGCTCAATTTAGACAGAATTACCTTTCCACCAGTACAGTCAAACAATCTTCAGATAATTTGAACTTAACATGTAATTCCTAAGTTATGCTACCATTATTTTACATAACAATTTTCTGTAGAATTAGGTCTTAAATCTGCAAACTATTAACTGTTAATAGACTACTAATTCACCATGTTAAATTTAAACATTAGCTGATGGATTGCAATTAACATCATTCTAGAGCTATAGAGCTTTATTGGCAATGAACCTCATAACTTCAAGTCACAATCAAGAAACTCCACATCTTTGCCTAACTCCACATCTTCCTTTATGAAATTTTTGAAGTTTAAATAATGTAATTTACATTAGGACATCTAACATCATTCAACACAGCAGTCTTTTTTACGAGTGAGACTAGAACAAATAATTCAAATTAGGAATCACCTACCACAAATCTCGCGATATTAATCATCGGGCCCAAACCAGCTGTAGCAGATGATGTAACGGTACTTAAATAAAGGTGACCAGATTTTAACATTCGAAAAGCGGGACACCATTGACGGGGGAGAGGTCTTGATTAAAAATTTCGTACCTAAAAATACCTACTTTTGGTATCTAAATAAATTACTTACCTAAATCATCTGAATAGCTCATTTGTTGACATCACTTGTTTAACTAGTAGCACTGACACGTAGTACGATGTGTATCGTATGAGGGACAGTTACAAAACTCAATATGCGAAGGCGCTATTTCACGGACGACCAACAAACTCCTTACACCATGACCCTTCTCCTCTCTAAAATTCCCCTCCATTTCTAATTTTTGTATAAGATGTAAATTCCTTTGCAACAATGTTCCAAATGATACTGGATCTCTAGCGGAACATGTTGGCATAAGAATAAAATCTGTGGAAGTACACTAAGTGTTCTCCCTTCATTTTACAGCTGCAAAATGTTTTCGTCGCTGCCAATGCCGAAAATTGCCACTGTTCATTAAGTCCAAACGATGGTGGTCGTATTCTAGCAACTGATCAAGGCGAACTTTAATAAGTAGTTTCTGATAATCAGTTCTCAACAATTATTTATATTATTAAAGTTTAACATTATAAAATTTACAAAAATAATATAAAACATATACTGATGTAATAGCTACATGGAAGCCGAAAACTGAATTTTCCCTTCTCGTTTTCCCGCCGTTCCCTAGCTTGTGCATTCTATCTAAAAATCGGGACTTCCTTAAAACCCGGCGGGTTAATAAATTGTTAAAAATAGGAACTGTCCTGCTAAAATTGGGACGTCTGGCCACCTTAACCTAAATGTAATTTGAAAAATTGTGCGTTTTGTTAATTATAATTCAAATTAAGTTCAAATCCGTTTTAATTAATGGAACAACTATTAGTATTCTCGGCATTGTTGCTTTAAAACTTTTGTATTAAAATAGAAAATTACAAGCTTAAATAACCATTAGTTTTTTGAAATAATTCAGTTTTAGTGATAAATTTCTTGTCGAAATTTTTGCGACAAGACATGTGTTACGCTGTAACAATTACGAACACTCATGATCATAATAAAATGTGACTACTCACGCCATGTACTATAGGGAATCATTTAGTAAGCTTGTCGCGTTATTTTGGTTGCGTGCCGTGATTTAATTCTATTAATAATAAGTCCTGTTTTCGTACGTATTTTTTTTTCTTCATCTTTGAAAGGGATAGAATGAATTTCTTTTCTATTGATTCGATGTCTTAAAGCTCCCGTTTAGCAGCTAATTCGGATGTAATATTTAATTCTATGAAATTTCTACTTTCTTTCTCAAATCTAGAGTACTGAATATATTTAAATGCAATAAGCGCATCCAAAAGAGGAAATAATGGAAATTTTTTTTATACGGAATTAAACTTTTGCTCTATTTTTGAAAAATATCTTTACATCTATTTTAATTATTTCTTTTGTTGATTTTCAGCTTTTCAAACATATTTTCAAAAATTAGAAGAAAAATTTAATTTTATGAATTTATGCTTGTATGAAAAAATATTCTGATAATAATGATCAATAAATAAGAAACTACTTGCTCGTGGAAATTATCACTAAATACTCTCTCATGACATCGGTTGGTATATAAATTATCCATTTTTCGTACAATTGTTATTACTGTAAATCTCCACAGATAAAACGACATCAGTGAAGAAGAGGAATAAATTTGCATCAAAGTACTGTAGTTTTAGCATATATGTGTCCTATAAGATGAACCCTAAATTATCAGCTGCCAACGAACTCAGTTTAGCTGAACGATCATCTAAACAATTTTTTTTTTGTATCTCGCAGCACTACTTTCAGAAGCATATTCAGAATCACGAACTAACATGTACATCCAACAAATCTCTCAAAAAGTGAAGAATTTCTAATGCATTGAAGACGATTTGTTACTGGATATTGATGACGAAGCGGAAATCGACTCTTTAGGTGTAGAATGGCACCCAAATCACGAGTTTCTCAGCAACAAAAATGTGGATATACTTGAGGAGCTATTTGCCTTGTATGATGAATGTGAGGATTTTGCACGTTTTTAAATACATCGGAGAGTGATTTGAATTTTTATAATGATTTTAATTAACATAATTCTAGATCTAAACTTTTGTATTTGTCCTATAAAACGATTTCGGATTTTGGGAGCCTTTTTTATGAATCAATTATCGACTTATCTCTTCAAATATATAGTAATTGTAATGAGTTTGATATAATCATTTGCGGTTTTTTTTATAATTTAGTGTTTCCTTTATGTAATGTGTTGACATTTTTGACTATTTTGTTTGTAATGTTTTTTTTTTTGCTTGTAATACTTGTTAAGGCTTGCTTGTGCTATCACCGCGCCACCTGTAAATAAGGAACTTACTGTTGATTCTAACCGTAACTGAGGAGAAGAGCGGGAAGCTCTCATCATGTATGTAAGTGAAATGGTAAGATAACCTATCTGTGAAGACACTATGTGCAGGTGTCTTGTGAATCATTAAAGATATTTATTTCATACAATCCATTGAGTAAGATTATTATTTTGCGAGTAACCTATGGAACTTTAATATTGTGTAGTGAAAGATCCAATAATGAAACAAAGCATCGACAAACCATGAACTGTAAATCCCCTCTTCACCGAGAGTCAATAAAGCTCGTATGAGCAATTCAAAATTCAAACCAATGCTGATTTTTTTTCTCGATATTCATGGGATTGACTAGGTTCCTGATGGTCACACTATTAAACAGCAGTACGTTCTTACTGAACTCCGTGAAAGAATAAAGAAAAAACTACCAGAATTGTGGAAGTAAAAGTCATTCCGCAATAACCTGTCAGAAGTTTGTAAGTTAACCAAATACAGCATCAAAATGTTAGATCATCTTGAGCCATGCGACTTCTATCTATTTCCTAAGATGAAATATTTATTAAAAGAACCAACGTTTGAGTCCATTGAAGATGTAAAAGAAATAGCGGCATACGTTCTGAAGGATCTGACAAAGGATTTCCAGCAGTGGAAGATAAGAATAGAGCGCTGTAGGGATAGATGAAGGATGTATTTTGAAGGTGATAATAAGTAAATATGCATGGCACCAAAATAAAGTGTTTTACAGCGTCAGTGTCGTTATTTAATAGCCACAACTTCCCGTTGTCAGTTCTAGCTCTATTTGTGATAGATATTTATTTCGCCCAATTGATCTCCCTGTATATAAAATTCTTTGAACTGGTATTGATTGATTGCAACTCTTGCAACAAGTGGGAAAAATTTTATATATAGCTCATCACAACTGGTATGCCGTAGCATTTTTAATAATGTTTTGTATTTACAGTAATAATCTACCTGAACACATTGAATTTAAGTTAAATGTGTTTTAATTTTTCAGGCAATTTGAATTATTTAAATAATTTGCATTAAACATTATAAAAACTTCCTAATTTCATTTGTATTGAAATAAACTGTAGTATAGATTTGGGGGAAGTAAGAATTCCATAAAATTAACATTACGTTCATGAATTCAAAATGTTTGGTTGAAGGAAGGTTTACTATACACTATCTTTAATTCTTATTACTAAGTTAATTCATGTGCTTTTAAACTTAGATGGATATAATAGCTTTCGAGTCCGAAAACTGCATAATGTGTCATAATTTGTTTTTCGATTCCAGTACATCTTGCTCATCATAATATTAGATTTTTACTGTTTGTAAAGCTCAAAGCTTAAAATGTTGAATTAATTTTTACTGATAATTAATTTATTTTTAAACTACCAAAAAATGAACACAAAAAATAATAATAAATTTGCCAACTTCATGTTTCCAGCAAAAAAAAAAAAAAAAAAACATTCGAAATATATACAATATATAATCTACATTTTTATGCTAAATTAAAGCACTAAATATCTCGCCCTACAATAATGCAGTAACATGGCCGTAATATTAATAAGAAATAGAATAGAAAAATGTTTTCAATACGACACACAAGACAAATATTACTCAAATTATGTTACCCTTACTCAAACCATTAAAAAAAACTTATTCTATAAGGAATCGATTAATTTATAAATCAAAATTGAATTAATTTCTAAATTATTTTAACTAAGTGAAAAATTACTCAATTTGATAATGAAGCTGAAAAAAAAATGGAAAAAAATTGCTAACTGTAACCACTCGAGATAAATTTTTTTGGAATAACATTTGAAGACAAAGGAAGAAAAACCATGTAATTTAGTATTACGCTCACGAATTCAAAATAGTTGACAGACTGAAGCCATAATAAACACTGCTAGTACAAATTGATTTATTTGTCCTTAAACCAAGACATGGTCTCACAAATGTAATTATGAGAGAGAAACAACAAAAAAAGACATTTTTATGCCGTACATTTCTAACTAATATAAATTTAGATCGTATTACCTTCCCTAAAACCCTAAAATAAACTTATTGTCTAAAGACATGATTCTTTTTGCAACCAAAATGGCTTTCTCTCTAAAAAAAGAATTTTCGCCACATATAATCATCTGAGAGATTATTAGTTATACGTCAGATTTCTTGAAGGAATTCCGTAGGATTTAAAATTACGTTCCCGAATTCAAAATGGATAGTATACCGTGGCTTTAATAAGCACTCCATTTGAAATTAATTCACGTGCTTTTAATCTAAGATATGAACAGACCAATGTAATTATAAGACTCGAAAAACATTTTTCATGCCATGTATGCAGGTGTGGGCAAATAGCGGCCCACTGAGAGTATTTTTTGTGGCCTTCCAAGACAGAAAAAGGCACATTGAACTGAGATTTCTTCCCTGTGAGTAAAATCCTTCAAATCAAAACTAGGTCTATTTGCAAGGCAAGAAGGAGAAGAGAGTTTTTATCATTTCTCTTTATTAGGAAAACTGACAATGCCTGAAAGTGTTTTTGAAAAGCATTTGGGATCATATGTAGAGTTTTTAAAACAAGCCCACTAGAAGATTTCAGAACCTTACGAAAATTAAGCCTAAATTCAATTAGATTTCTAATCACATATTTGTTGATATTGACACTGCATCTTCTTAGGAACTCTAGCTTGAATGTATTGACATGCAGTCAGATATATTTGATTTTGTGCGAAAGAAATATTTGATTCTGTGACATTAGTTGACTTTTACACATTTTTGTCTTCTAAAAAACTTCTATTTGCGAAATAAATTTGTTGGTGCAGTGACTCTCTTCAACAACAATGCTAGAAGTTAAAACGTCTTACTAACTATCTCGACTGAGACGTCTTCTTCAGCCTAACTAGTAAGGTCACAGCCAAAAGCGATTAGTCAACTTTTCTTCGGACACACTGGTCCAAGGTCCGAAACGCCGGTGGCACTTTAAGGTTAACCAACTATCTCTGCTTCCACAGGGTGAAAAACACCTAACACAGATACGGTGACCCAGGACTTGAACACTGAATGGCAACACAGTCTAAAACTACTGGTTGCATATGCTTCTGACGCAAAAAGACTTGCCTCTGTGTGTCTAACTAAGACAACCACACTTAAATCAAAAGTAGTGATACCCCTGTTAAGAGAACTAGCACTCAATTAGAGACAGCTAATAGCTGTACAAAACAAATCTCAATACAACTAGGAGGGGTGTATATCAATTGCAGTCTGACTTTCTAACCTTCTAACTACAAATATCGCTGAGACTATTTCTCTTCATAACATCAAGATGATACTATAGGAGAAGTATGTGGCGGCTCTCTTTAACAACGTCAGAAGTTAAAACGCCATAATAACTAGTCTGAAAGGGACGACTCTTTTAGTCTGGTTTGTAAAGGCGCAGCAAAAGACAACAGGTCAATTTTCTTCGGATCAAACGGACCAAGGCTCGAAACGCCACCATCACTCCAATGTCAATTAACTTTTTCTCTCCCTCTGAAAATCATCAGATGCCAAGCAATTCAAAATCAAACAGTTTTATTGAACATAAAATATTTCAGAGTAGGTTGATACCTTTTTTTTTTGTTTTTTTTTTGTTTCAAAATGGTTTGCAAACCAATAAATATTGCTCTAAAAATGTTGGGTAATGATTTGTACTAACTGCCGTTTTCATAATGTTGCTGGATGTGAGAAAAGAGTGAGGTGCTAGTTCTATTATCGTCCACAGAAGTTGATCGGGGTTCATAATTATGCTCCCGTTGCCATTTTGCTTCTGAATGCGACTTTAATAAACAATCAGTCAGTCCACACGGGTTCAGAAAACAGCTAACGTCGATTTGGGAAAATGTTCTCTATATTTAGGTCTACATATATTTATTTATGAGCAAAATTTTCTTGCTTGAAGAGCAACAAGAATATATGTAGAGGCTCTTTGAGAGACTTTAACTTGGAATCTGTGATGAGAATCTCAACAAGCAATCCCACATTCTTGATTTCAAACCAAGAAATGAAGAATAAAGTGTTAGGATACATTCTGTCTTATTATTCTATTTCTAAAATTAAATGTGCTTGAAAATATAGATTATATGAAATTAGCACAAGATTTAAATTGAATAAAATTGCCAATACTATATTTAAGTTATATTTATTGATTTTCATTGTATAATTTATAACTTTTCTGAAATGCAATCAATTTTAAAGATGCAAATGCAATTTAAAGAAAGCAATCAATTTTAAAGATTCGCCCTGTTTCTAACCTTTGCTTCCACAAAGTGGCTCCCGAACCAAACCAACTGAACAATTTGAATTAGAGACAAATATTGCTCAAATCGTACTACCTTCCTTCAAATCCAAAAGCAAACTAATTGCCCAAAAATTCGATTCCTTTCTAAACCATAATAGCTTCTATCCAGGATTTTTTTTTTCTGTTGCAAAATGTAATCACCCGAGTTGTTTCTTGAAATCATTCGTGAATAACGAAGATTACGAAATATAAAACAGCACTCACTCATAATCTAAGGGTCGTAAAAATCAAAAGCTGCTTGTTTGAAGGGGAAAAAAAAAACGTTTAAATCCGCAAGACAAAAGAACTAATTACGACAAAGCAAATACATAGTCATTCGTAGTACGTAAACTGCTAGAAGCCCATTTTCACTTCATTAAAATCTCATCAACTCAGACAACAATGTTTCTTTTTCTTAATCGATAACCACTTGAGGAAAGAGAGAGAAATTACAGCACGAAATCTTAAAACTGCACTCGGCCCAGGCAAGTGTTTCATTAACGCCCAATTACACCTTTTATGGTTCGGCCTCTTTTGTGTTGATCGTCTTCGTGGAATTCTTTGGTCTTTGCATTTTGATGTCTTTATGTGCCTCGTGGCGAAATACTTCTCTGCCCGTTCGTTTCAAGAGAGATACTTGATATTTAAGAACGTTTTAAGCTGTATTCCATTATGAAAATGTGGTTATTGACAAAACCCGAGACTTATCTCATTGCAGTTGGATAGTTTTCAGGTGAAAGGTTGTTAATGAGAGTGCGTTAGACTTGAATTATTTTTATTTAAAAATAAATATGAATAAAAATAATTTTTACTGCAGCTTTTATTTAGTTTTATTCTAATAAAACTTTTTATACCTTTTAAATGGACTGAAAGATATGAAAATAATTTTAACACGCACATATATATATATAATTAAAGAAAACTTGAGGTACCTCGTTAAGTTACTTAGGTAATTAAGGATAAATTAGGTGGTTATTGTTACTTATAAAGGAGATAAAAAGAAGTATTAGTGCCTAAAGCTCTTATAAATAATATGTAATTTTACGATATAATATTTTTCTTATAGTATTCAAGCAATCTTTAAGTAGACGCTTGATTTATTTTTTTCTTTTACTTACATTTATTTAAATCTTTTTAGTCTGAAATTATAAGACTGAAGCAATTACGTGAACTATGATTTGTGTTCAAAGTTTTAGTTCAATTTTATACATTGTTAAATTCACTGCCTGGTCCCCCTAGGCTCTCCAAGTTCGCCACTGCTTGAGCATGCCATAACATTGTATTGCCATAAGAATTACATGTGCATGCAAAATTTAAACTCAATCGGATGCTAGGAAGTGGCTTAAAATACGAGTACAAAACTTAAAATGGAAAGACATTTTTAATACATTTATGAACATAGCAAGTTAATTAAATTTATAAAAAATTGGATTTTATTGTAACTTCCTGGTTTAAAATAAAACATTTTATTAAAGTTTTAAGAGCATTTGTGGTTTTTTACAAATTTGGTCTCAATTACCTGCTCTTGTATGTTTTTTAGATGATTTCAAAAGTTCCGTTTATAATCCGTTATCCTCCAATTTAATGTGAAGTGCAAACGTATTTAGAATAATACCAATTCTTTGCTGGTTATAATTTATTAATTAATTTTGTATATCATTTTATTGTTTTTATGTTATGCTATAAGTTCGGATTATTGCAATTCTTTTAAGAATATCAATTATTTCCTTGACAGCTTAATGACTTAAGCCACTACGTTCTACAAGATATATACTTTTATTACGTTTCGAGCATGCAATCTTTCATAATCTTATGTACAAATGACTTAAAGAATGTTATGTACATAACCGCTTGAATAAATACTTAGTTTTGACAAAAAAAAACAACAATATTATACCAACGGCACTACAAAATCCAAACGGGGTTGGAAATTCCATTTCATATATGTGTGTGTGTGTGTGTGTGTGTGTGATATAATTCAGAAACTTTTTAAATATTGAATTGAAAACATATGTTTTGCACTTAAATCGTCAGTCATGGCAGGAAAGGGAAACTTTTTAAATCAATGAATTTATTTATGTTCACACGAGAAAGGCAAATACAGAGGTAACAGCGGTGGACGCATACGTCTACGTACTCTGGTAATCCAAGACTGAGTGTTTCTCACTCTGCCATAGATAATCAGTCTCTCACTCTGTCACAGTGTCTCTCGACCTATCCGTAGTAACCACTCTGTTACAATGTCTCTCGATCTATCCCTGGTAATCACTCTCTGTCACAGTGTTTCTCTCTCGGTCAATGGAACCCTTTACTTTGATAATCAGTGTCGGAAAAAGTGACTGAATTTTTTTCCTTGTTTATTTCTTCCGGGAAGTTAAAGTAAGGATCATACAGATCACATGGTAAGAGATGTAATGTTCTTTAGGTATTTTACATGAAGACTAATTGACTTTTATGGAATATTCCTATTAGTTCAAAGCGTGGGAAATGCTGATCTAAGTATTTTTGGAAAACACTCGATTGCATAAATTAAAAATTAAAAGGAATGAGATCAGGAAATAAAGCTGAACTCTTTACTGTGACAATTAAAGTACAAATTAATTACATTTAAAGTAAAAATGCATACATAAATTATTATTTTGATTTACTTCAATCATTATTGTTTTTGTGGTTTCTAATTTTAATTATTGCTGTTGTCATCATTTTGAAAAATTGAGGATACATTTTTCAAACACAGAATTGCTTAGATTCGAACCAGAATGTCAGACAAAATTTATGAAAATTATTTCTACCGTCATTTGGTTAATATATTATTAACAACGAGATTAATAGGTATGCTAAGGGACTGATATAAAAAAAACTCTAATCAAAACCCAAAACGATTCATTTAACAACAGTAGAAGAATTAAGTCATGCATTACTCTATTGGTCGTAAAAAACATCTCGTGTGATAATCATAATGAAAATGAAAGTAGCGGGTGCACATCCATTCATTAATTCCTTCACGCTTTGCTTCGTACTATTGTTTTTTGCGTCGTTACTTTATCTGAAGGTAAATAAAGGAATCTCAAATCCTCTTTTATTCTAATTTAGCTTATTGACTCTCATTTCTAATCATTTGCATTCTACCCTTGGTCTTTAATTTATGTCAGTAAGTAAAGTGGAAAGTAATAAATGAAATGTTCTCTAATCCCTGAGTAAACTTATAAAAATTAGTATATCGTGTTTGATTAAGTCTAAAGAATTAGACATTTTAGAGACAATTCAGAGCATTTATAATTTTACGTTATTGTTTGAGTGAGGTTTTATTTAGTTTTAAACTATATTTTCATTGTTAAAAAATGTCTTCCATTACGTAGTTATATATATATATATATATATATATATATATATATATATATATATATATATATATATATATTTAAAGCTTTCATTTCTCCGTAAGCTTTGTCCTCATCTCAAATAAGAACAAATAACAAAAACTACAAGAGGAGATATATTAAAATTGTCTTAGGGTAAGTTATATTTGCCTTAAATTTTATTTACAAACTTTAATAAAAATAATTGTTTTGCTTGACGACAATTAATTTTATACCGTTGATTCATTCTTGATTAAAGACAAGTCGTTGAACCTTGAAGATATTAGATTAGATTAGACGAGATTAGATGTGCCATTAGCGTAAGCTGTTTATGCATGATCAGCAGAAAGGGATTTGATTTTAAAGTTCATCTAAAGTCACACTTAGAAGTAATATGAGGGATATTGGCGACGGATCTCGTAATTTTGGAAACAATCAAGTGACATATATGCTGACACCTTCCTCTTCAAACTTCCGCATCACGCCAAAGAAAGGATTTGGAGTCTCGACTAGATGCATCTGTGCATTAGTTCTGCAACACGGTGTGTTTTTAGTGGCATCAGAACTTTTTGGAGGCTCAAAGAAATCAACTTCGGCCACAAGTCCTAGAACCGTAACAACTTGGCTACATCGGCCACATTTCAAAAGGACAAATTTCTCTTGAAAAATATCAAAACATCAAAAAATTTATTACTGTATTTTAATTGTATGATTTTTCTAAACACATGTTGAATGTTTCATAACTCAAAACACATGATTCAGTGAGTTATTTAAAAATTTTGTATCATTGTACTGAGTGATTTCATTGCCCTTCAAAAATTTAAACTGCTTTTTCTCGGCTTTTTAATTTAAATGGCCGCTAAATACTTAAAAATACTTAAATTCTTTTGTAATCGATATAAAATTCTGAAATATTTTGACTGTTTTTCGGAATATGTTAGATAACTCTGAGCATTAAATAAAGATTGAGATAAATAGCTATTTTTTTTAAAAAAAAAAAAATACACCATTATATATATGTAGCAGTTTTTTACTGTTTTTCGTAATGTCTGATACAAAAAAAAATCTGACATGTGAATCACATTTATGTAACTAAATTCATGCACAGAATTGTGAGAAAACATATAATTTGAGAAAAATGCTTAAAGTTATTAAAATTATTAGTAGAAGTGTGTATTTTTTTAAATATATCGAAGCATTTTGAAAAAAAAAAATTAAATTTAAAAAATTATTTGCTTGAAAATTTATTTATTTTTCTTCCGAAATGCGTTTCATTATACAATTTATGTGCATTCAAATAAAAGGAATAAGAACTATTTCTTTTAAACAGCGAATTTATATATTAAAAAAAAATCTTTCTCACTGGATATTGCATTCCTTTGATGTGTCACGTGTATAACTTTCATGTCATTTTTTTCTCTAACTAATATTTGCAGTTAATTGTGTTTGATTAGTTAGCACTAAAAATAAAACCAATAAACAATGCATTGATGAATTTGTGGCTACTCTCTTCTACAACAACGTTAGAAGTTAAAACGCCTTACTTAATCAGCCAGATAAGACGTCTTTTTAGCCTCGTTTGTTAGGGCATGATAAAATGCGATCAGCTTTTCTTCGAACCCACTGGTCCAGGATTCGAATCAACGCGGCCGCCGAAGAGATGACTCAGGACTTGAAAACTAGATGGCAGCACAGCCTACACGTACTGATTGCATATGCCTACGACGCAAAACACTTGCCTCTTTATGTGTAACTAAGACAAACTCACTCAAAATCACGACTAGTGATATTCCCGCACTGGCGCACGTGTCGACGAGACCCGCCACTCAACACGAGACAGCAGATGACTCAAATAAAAACTGTTCCAAGCAAAAACTCCATTCAATAGGGAGGAGATGTATATCAGTTGCAGTAATGGCTAAAAAAAAAAGCAATCTTCTGTACCAATGTATCTCTTCGTATCATCACGATGATACTGGAGGGAAAGTATGCGGCGACTCTCTTCAACAACAGCGTTAGAAGTTACAAAGCCGTACTTAACTAATCAGATAAAATGTCTTATCAGCCTGGTTGGTAAGAGCATGAAAAAAAGCTACCGGTCAACTCTCCTTCGGACCCACTGGACCATGGTTCGAAACAGCAGCGAAGAAAATTGAACTGTAGTCATTCTTGATAAAATTGAACCTAGGTTCATAAAATCTTAAACAGATTTTGAAGATAATAATTTCACAAGGCATTATTTGTACAATTTATTATTAACTTGTTAACATCAAGAAAGATTAAAACTGCTAATATTGTTTGAATGTGGTATTCGAATAATTTAATATGTTTCTGGCAAGCAAAATAAGGTAGAACACTGAACAATTTCATAGATATATTAAATTTTTATCCCGATAAATTTAATATGATAAAAACGAAAACTATTTAAAACATAAAAAATAAGATACCATATATATCAATCAATGAATTATAAGAAACTATACGTAAATGAATATAAATATGCACTGTATTTGAATTATATTGTTTTTTTAAAGAAAAACAATGCGAAAGCATACAACTGATAAAAAAGAATAAAATTAATGAGGCAAAATTCTCATTACTTAAACTAAACCTGAATAAGTAATATATAAAAGGAGTTCAACGAATTGAAATATTTCATTTTTTCTGTTAATTTCAAGAAATATAATTTCTCCGTTATATATTTTCATTGTGTGTACTTTAATGAAGTTCTTTATATTGATGTAATTAATTACATTATTAGTAATTTTAAATTTTTATCATTGATAATACAATAATATTAATTAATTCTTGTTCCTCAATTGAATAGTGAAAAAACGTCTTAAATTTATAACTGTAAAATGTACAGTTATCAATATTAGACACGTATTTCTAAAAATAAATTGGAAAAGCAATTTAGATAAAAAGTTGAGGTAATATAGCTAATCATTTCGAGCATAGCTTGTTTCATAAAAATTTACTAAATATAACTTCAATATTAAAAACTACATAAGTATAATAAAAGTTTAGCGAGTTATTGTTTATTAGCGTCGACTGAAAAGGAACAAGAGGGCTATCGACTGTAGATCTCAGAATTGTGCGCCTCGTTTAAGTGACAGCTGAGCTAACAACTCCTTCTCCAAATTTCCACACCCTGCTAACGTGAGAATTTGAGACCTCGTTAGATTTAACGAGCATAAATCTCACTAAACGGCTGGTCTTCAGGATCAATGAAAACCACCGGGAGCGAATCCACGACCATGACCACTAAGCTACCAAAGCCACAATAAAGTTTTAGAAAAAAAATGACAGCATCTGTTCTATTTATATCTGAGATGTTTAGTAACAAGTATATCTTACATAAATTTCTCATTTTAATTGTCTAATAGATAATACAATCTTATTTATCTCTTTTTCTTACTAGCATTTCCTTCAACTATAGTTATTTATTAGCTATTTTAATCGCATAATACATTTAATATATAATCTTATTTTAATTCCTTATTAGTACTTCCTAGACCATAATGATTCATTAGTTACTTTCGAACCTATGATTTCTTTTCTGGTATAGCAGATACATTTTTTTCAAATAGTAAATTTTAATTATATCAAATACTTACACTATTTTAAAAGATCGAAGTACATATACTAAAATAGACTAAACACTACACTAAAAAAAAGAAAAGAATTATGAATCGTGGAAAATGACTTTAGATAAATGAAATAGAATCTTCGAAAGTGCAATGGTTCTTTATAAATATTTCGAGTTTGAAAAGAGTTTTGACATAAAACAGTTATTCAAATTTATATTTCTAGTCAGTTTTTTGTGTCAGTGTTCTTCAAAGCTAGATACTCAGTTGCAAATGTTTGAATCAAAAGGTCCAGTCAATAAATCTGAATATTTTTCATGAATAAAATGAAGGGAAACTTTATTATTATTATTTTTCTCATAAATATAAAAAGCGCTCTTTTAAGTGAATATTGAAAACATCAGTTTTTTTACTGAAAAAACTTTTCTGGCCTTTCAGAGACATTTATCGCGTATTTTGTATAAATATACTTCTCGAAAGGAGTTTTATGAATTTTTAAGCTTTTTATATTATTAGCTTAGTTATCCCAAATACATTAAAATGATTGAGATAAAATGTAAAAGTTTTGATGAATATACATTTTAGTGCATTAATAAAAAGTGTTTTTCTAAAATTCCTTTAATACACCCGGTCTAAAGACTTAACATATACATCAAAGAAATTTCTACTACATGTTCATGTAAGGTAATATAAAACCACAGAAAAGGAAAAATTAATTGATAACTCGTGTGTTTTGAAATATTATTTATTCTATCGTTTGCGAATCCATTTCAATGAAATGAAGATATACGTTTCCATGGGAAAATGTAATATGATTAGATGGTGAAAAGTATCAGATTTAGATGGTGAAAAGTATCAGATTTAGATGGTGAAAAGTATCAGAAATATATAAATTTAACGTGTAATTTCTATTCAATATACTTAAATAAGCGATTATATATTTGTAAAACTACAAGCGACGTTTGAAATTGCGAGAATAGCATATAAAATTAAAAAAAAAAATCGGAAAGATGATACATTTTTGAAAAACTTATAAATTCATATATGTATACATCACACCCAATTTTTCAACTTAATCACTTTACCTTCTGAATGCACTTTTTGAGCCGAAGGGTGAGGTGTGTTGGCTGCGTGGAGACATGCAACAAATATAGTATCTTCGTTCACATTCCACTCTTTTCTGTTCTGTACATCCATCGTACTTTTTAGGGTTCCTCAATACCGTCCAGAAATAATTGATTCTCCGGGACAAAAAAAAAAAAGGGTTCGTATCCCATTATGGTCCCAAATGACAGAAGCCACCTAAGACGTTATTCTTTAGCCACCGAAGGGTCTATTGTTTTAAGTGGAGCCTCTTTGACGACCATATCACTACTATCAGTTATTTAATTTAATAATTTATCGTTTGCTTTAATTTTAATTACACTTAGCTCAAATATATTCAATTTAATAATTCATCGTTTCCTTTAATTTTAATGTCGGAAAAGTTTACTATTGTCCATTTCTCGATATTTCATCGTTTATTTCAATTCTTGTATTTAACGGAGTAATTTAATAATTATTATGAAAAAGCGCACCTTGAGTTGACTTCTGTTGAAAACTTTTTGTACAGAACTTTTTTTTACCAGCTTTACTCTCACGACACCACTTCTACGCATTAGCAAGGTTCATGAATACATTCACATAAAAAGTTATTATTTCTTTGAAAATCTGTAACAGTGCGTTTCCCTTCGCGAGACGAAACTGGATTACGTTCCTTACTCGTAGCAGGTGGGATTCGGGATCAAGACATTCATGTGAACACAGCACTCTTGCAAAGCTTTTTAACCGAATGAAACAAGCGAGCACGCATTTTACTCCCAAGAATTTTATCTTGAACAATTTGCCACCTAATTTAATGAAAATAATTTTTTAAGCGTCAGAGACTCGGTACTCTTATTTTTTTCGACAATCCTCTCAAGATCATTTTTGGAAGGGTTCTTAAATAGTTTTTAGCTTATGATTTAGTTTATTAAATTTATTTCACTGCATTCTCTTTTGGTGAAATGCTTTTTTACAATCCTTGCGAATTAAAGATTTTCCTTGCAGAGGCAGACGCCAAAAGTAAAAAAAGACAGAAAATCTGCTAGAGCGAAGCCTGAGAGATTTTCTGCAGCTTAAATGTGGCTCATCAAAATAAGCAAGAATGTTTAATTTTAGGCGCATTTTAATTTACTGTTACAAAGAAAGATGCTGTGATGTAGATCGTACAAGGAAGATTCAGAGTTGGCCGACATATATCATTTATTTACTTTTTTTTTTTTTACAATACACCACATCACAATAAACATAAAATATACAGATGGATCGCAACACAAATTTACATTGTCTTCACTTCTGTCGACTGCTCGTCTACGCGTCGAGACTCTTTCTTCGTTGCAGTCTCTTGAATTTAAAGCTAGCCTATGTTTGGCGATTTATCACTGCATTGGCGAGTTCATTGTTGACTTCGTTAAAATGCCGAACATGATAAAAGAATTTATCTTAATTGCGTGTGACACTATTATTTTAATATTTTCATTTCGTTTTTGTGACAGACTATTGTAGCGATTTTGAATTTTCACTAACAAATCCACTCAAAAAAATTCCACTTTTTTTATTTTGAGTTACATAATAATTTGTTTCTAAGCTCGTGTTTATCCTCAATTACGTAACATTTTATACAGGAAATATCTACATATTTTTCAATACACGTGATTAGAAATTTAACGAATTTGTCAAAATCAATTTTATATCGCTCGCACTCGACACTGGCTCTTGGATGAGTACAGTATATTTCAGGTGCCTTCTGGATTAAAAAGAAAAATATTTCTTCTAAATAAATCTTGATTTGTTTTAATTTGAGAATCAGACCATTTCTCTTTAAGTATAGATATTAAATAACAAATCTATAAGAGGTTCACTCGAGAATTTCCCTTAAGCTAACCCTTGAAAATTTTCATATGATTTATTTGATTTAAATACCTCTTTGAGTAAAGGAAATGTGAGTTATGTAAAGTAGTATAGAAATTCTTAAGTGTAGTAAATAGTATTCATGAAATAACATTTATGAACTTATGAGAATTTAAGAGACGTTCACTTACGTTGATAAGAATAGACAGAATAAGTTGATAGTGCGAATGGAGGATCCGTGAAAGGAAAGTGAAACGGATCTCACTCACAAATTCTATTACAGACTTGGATCCGATTAGTCAATAACGTGAAAGTAAACATTTTGTAGCAATAATTTTTCATTTCGAAAGCTGTAGGAACAAGTCCTGCAGTCGTGAAAATTAGCATAAGTGTTTTGATTATTCCAAGATTCGAATAAAGAACTATAGTTATTATTTAATTATTATATATATTACTATTTATTTAGAAACTGAACATTTCACTTATGATGGAGTTATTAGTGGATATAAATACGACTGGGGAGTTGCAAATCTTCTCAGTGAATTTGTATTCTTAAATGGAATTGAATGGTGGAACAGTTTTTATGTAGTTAGAAAAACAAGTTTTCTTTTACTTGAATGAGGTTTGAAAAAAAATTAATTTACGAAAATATTTTCAGCAACTCATTGTAAGTAAAGCAATGTATTGATTGTCAACGGCTCATTGAATGTTTATCTCCAAGAAGCTTTCGATTACTATATCTGTGAGAACCAAAACAACTTAATATATACTAGTACCAGTATGAATTCGGTATATACTAAAAGGAAATTGTGAAAATAATGTTAGTGATAACTTTTTGAAAAATTTTCCATAAGCAGCATAAAGACTTCCATTACTTCAATAACATCACCGCTATTATTGAAGTGAAAATCATTAATATCTTAGGAACCCATTCCTCATTTTCTCAATCTATTTACCTAAATTAAGTGCTTCAAAGTCATACATAAATGCACCAGCAAATTATCTGTATCTTTAATGATACCTCTTGTAACGGTTTTCACGCTCATTTCCTTATAACTAACCACTGGGGCTGCTTTACAACAATGTTTGATATGAGAACTTCGCCTTGTGTAAAAATTGTCATATATGTAAATTAACTTCACTGTATAAGAAGAATGAAAGAGAATGTAGATGATGTTGAGGAGATATAGATGCAGTAATAGGTTCATTTAGTGATGCAGTAATAGGTTCATTTAGTGATGCAGTATCTGTAAGAACGTAGTATGAGTAAGATCGCTTATATGTGAACTCATGTCATGAAATCTACTTGAATCGGATCCACTTATTTGAAGTCTACTGTAAAAGTCCATAAAAGGTAAGAAGATATTATTATTATTATATTTAACTGAGCGCAGAGTTAGATAACCTTTTCCCACATATTTAAATTATTTTGATATATGCTATTATCTAAAGACAAATAAAAACTGGTTAAAGATTTAGAGTTGAATCTTGCTTTATGTCTCATACTACTAATAGTTATAATTCATCACAACCTTTAAGAGATCATCTTCTCAAGGACGTTCTCTAATTTTTTCAGTGTTATTATCCGTAACCATATTAACGACTTACATTGAAACCACTTCTAGTAATCCTCTCTTTTTTTACCCACACGAATCAGTATGCATATTTACGAGGAAAATTACACAGCTTACGTGTGCGAGAACAATATTAATTATATAAACTATATAATTCACATCATAATAAAATAGTTTTCTTAGAGGTATGAGAAAAGATGAATAACATATTTTCCAATGACTCATTCTAACGAAATCAATTATAGTTACTGCGACACCGTTTCGGGGTTTTAGGACAGTGGGTTCGGAGTTTCAAAATGGCGTGACATGACTCAAAATGATCACTTTTATTTTATTATAATAAATTATGAATATAGAGTAGCTATTCCCAGCTGGGTAGTTATCCGCCCACCAGGAAGCGTTGAAGAGATAGATCTAAAGGAATCTTTCAGGTGTAAGGCAAATTTAGGGTACGATGAGAATCAACTGTCATCCTCATGGGCAATATTCATAATAACGCGCTGAAATACTTGGTCATCATCGAACACATTTTTCTACAAATAGTCCTAATTGAATTTGAAACAAGATCAGTCCATATTAAAAGATGGTATTGGTATATATTATAGCTTTGTTCCAAATAGCATTTTGACTAGTACATGAACCTTTGAATAGTACTATCGTTGTGTTTTAATATATAATATAGTATTATATAAGATGAGTTACTAGTATAATACTATATTACATATTGTTCCTTGAAGAAATGGGCTATGAAACAAAAAGTTAGAAAACTATGGGTTACATATTGAGAGAGTGAATGAAAGTACAGGTTTATGGCGCAAGAAGCAAATCTGGCCATTTTGTGTCAAACAATGTGTAAATGTGATTTAGACACAAGAAAATAGGGGGGAAGTAAAAATTGGTTGACAAGGAGGTTCAATAATATTGAAGGACCACTAGGACATCTCGGGGATACGTTGCCCTTGCTTACCAAAGACAATAAACCTCATTAGAAATAAAAAGTTATTATTAATCACCAGGGTATTATAATAAATCACCAGGGTTCATTGGGCGTATGATTCCCGTATTTACTTAAAGATGGTAGGTGCCTAAGGAGGATTATATCAATAATTTCAACGAAACTTAGTGGTTTATCTTTGTTATGATGAGTTATTTCATTTAGAGAAAGAGATAGGAAGCGTATGCCATAGAGAAGTAATTCACTAATATTATAAGACTTATTTTTAAATAAGGAAAGAGCATTAGAAATTACTACTATTTAAATACCGAGTCGAGTGTGCCTGTGTCTGTAATGTAAACTCCATTTCAATTAGTATGCTAATTTTTATTCGAGGTGTAGTATTTCGTATTCATTCCTAACGAAGAAACCCATTTTGAAATTACAAATCTTTCGTGTATTTAATCATTTCATGAAATATTAATGAATTCATATATTTATTAGCAAGCATCTTTCTAATTACATATCTCCTCGAGCTTCTCTCTTGCAACATTTTAATTAAAGTAATCACCTACTTTATAAATATTTATTTAAATTCAAAATGTAATCTGAGACACGAGTATCAATAACAGGTAATCTGAATGCTTATTTACTTTTAGATATGAATGCCAGAGGCCAAAACAGACTTAATGCATTTCCTGGTAAAGTTTCAGTGTTTTAATCTAAAACTCGAAGCTAATATCTGCTTTCGAAATTTAATGTCATTTTGTCTGTTTCAGTCAATGGTGAATAACTTTATTCGTCCTGTTCTTGAAGTCAATCACAATTTAAAGCAGTTAATTGGAAAATGACAGTGGAACATCAGGTTGTTTTCTGATTGATTAACTTTAAAATATAAAAAGTTCAATTTATTTTTTATTGAGTTCATTTTATTTTTTATTGAGTTCATTTTATTTTTTATTGAGTTCATTTTATTTTTTATTGAGTTCAATTTATTTTTATTAAATTTTTATTCAATTTATGCTTCATTGAAAATACTTAGTATAATATAAATAAATTAACCTTATATTTTGGCAAAAAAAAAATTTTTTACAAATTTCTAACTTTCTTTTTTAATTACATTAAAAGTGTTTAAAAAACTCATTCCTACATGATATTTATATTAAGTTTTTCAGCAAGGATAAGGCGAAATGTGTGAAATATATACTGAGCTACTCATCACTCATTGGATATACTCCTAACTAGGAAATAGCGAATCTATAAAAAGATTGCAAAAGTTCGCACCTGATTTTCATTGATGACAGAATAGTGTTATTCTGATATTTCTGTATAATCCTACTAATGTTTCTTTTATAAACAAGAATACACAGATAAAAGGTATGTTTTTTTCTGAAATTTTAAGCTGGTATTTCAATTTAATACACTGTTGAGTATGTAAAAAATGCTAATAGAAACTTATAGTTGGTCCTAAATTTTTGTTAAATGTAGAATACATATTTATAGGTCATTATATATCAGCTAAAGAGATTGTTCCCCAAAATGTTAAATTTATCTGCAGTATACTTGCACACATTTTATACAGCATAATACATTTTAAGCGTATTAATTTAAATACGTAAGTTATGAGTTTTTATGTTTGCTGTTGTTGACATATTCTCTCTTAATGAACCAAAAGTTGTCAGAATGCATCCCTGTATTCTTTTATGATCAGTCACAACATAGACTTCATTGTAGATATTTTTGTGATATCGTTCACCGTGTTCTCATTACTAACTGCTCCCATATTATCTAAAAAAGAGTCGGAGTGAAAGTGTAAGAAATGAAGTTATAATGATATGGGACAATCAAAGTTTTTAAAATTTTATCACCATGTTTTGTACTATACTCATGTAGTTTGTAACTAGAAAGAAACTTTTTCTTAACGTCTTTGAGTGATAGTCCTGCGTCTTTTTCTATCTTTGTAAGATCAGTTTCAAACTAACCATTTTTCATAAGTTTCCGAATGTCTAGATATATAAATAAACTGTCCAGATCGAGAACATTTATGAATTTTTTTATTAATATCCTCTTGGTATCGAGTGGTGGGAGTAATATGTTCACTTGCGCTGGCAGAAGTACTTCAAATATATTTTTATCTCCGTGTTCCGACGATTTCTGAGAACGCCAATTTCGCACATGGTAATATTTTCAGTTAAACGACTGTCCATTTGTGTATAAAGCATGGATATTTTGTATAACTTTATTGTAATCCCAGAAGAATATAAATGACTTTCAAGTCATCACAAATTTTCTTCTAAAAATCATCGTCCTTTAACACTAGTAATAGCTTCGTCAAGATATCATAGCTTCCTGAATTCTCTGAAGTATACAGTTATATGTATTTATGTATAGAATATTATGTATGAAGTTATAGGTATATGTATAGAGTTATATATATTTCCTTTATGAAGGAGAACTGCTAATACGCTCACCCCAGAAGCATCAATAAGAAGTTGTCATTCCACTGGGTTATGACTTCAAAATGCCATGAGGCTTGGAATGTCGTTGCAAAAGCATATTTTACCATCTTTTTTCATAAAAACTAATGAAATCTTTATTTCTGTCATAGAATATGGAAATGCATACATCATTAGTCAATATATTAAATTTCTGAACTTATAAATCGAGCAATGCTGCTTTTGTCTCACTTATCCCCAAATCACGTGCAAGATCATTCAGCTCAGCTTACTTTATTATACTAATGCATGTCTGCTTCGTATTCTTATTCAGCTAAAAGATAGTTAACAGGTGACTGTGGTACAGGAAGCTCGTCACTGTGAGATACTGACCATATTGCAGAATAGATATTGAAATAATATACTTTTGTTTCTTAAAATTAATTCCATTTGAGTCATGCAGAAGTATCAATCCTCTAAAAATAACTAGGTTCTCTCTAGATCATTGATAGGGCGAAAGGATTGAAGTTTCGTTCCATTTAATCCATTATCGAAGTTGAGTAGAACACCATAAACAACATAAGTGTCTGACCCATAATTTATCCTGTTCGCCAAAATCGAACCAAAATAATGTTTATAAGCAATTTCAATTAAAGAAGTTATGCATCTTTCGCGAGTAGATACAAATTTGAAAAATAGCAAAAATTATCGATGAAATACATACAAAATATTTTAAATGCATCAGTTCGTCAGCTTATTAAATGTTACACTGATCAAATATTTATTACAAACGAATGATAAAACCCTTATCGTGTCATAATGTCTGAGAAATACATCTCAGGGGCACCTAAATGTATTGTTGTGTATCACTTTCAGGGTCATTCCCAGCCGTTTGTCACATATATTTCAAAAATCAGACGAAATTTACTTTTTCATGAATACATATATTCTAAATTCACGAAGTAAAGCACTTAAATTTTGTTAAAATTTCTAATGAAGAAAAATTCTTGTTTATCAACGTTATTATCTGAGACTTATCAAAATGAGTCGCGAGCCAGCCGAAATTTAAAAGAATAGTTTATTTAAATTCAAAATTTGCAAAATTAATTTTTAAAATGCATAAGGAAATTTACGTTTTCGTCATATTATGTTACATTGGTTTAAAAAAGGAGGTGATTGTGGGAACTGAAATAAAATAACTATATTCACTATGTTTATTTGAATCTTGCACCTGTACTTAAGACAATTAAAGAGTGGTTTTGTCGATTTCGAAATGATGCCTTCAATCTAACAGATAAACTTTGCTCTTGGCAACCTTTCGGTATTGATAATGACTTTATCCTGAATTTCGTGGATAATAATTCATGGATTACCACTGAAGGAATTAATAAGAACTAAATATTGACAATTGGACTACATTTCACTATTTAAAGCAACTTGGATATATAGGCTCCGCACCACTTTGACGTAACTAATCAAACTCAATCATATTGCATGATTTATTACATTTATTTCTTTACTTCAGACTAATGTATTTTATTACCGATTGCTGTTAACTGTTATTACTAAAATATTAAAAAGAATAAAAGACACTCGATTTAATTTTTTTTACCTAGACTTATTTTTCTTAAAGTGTCTTTTGAATGAAAATTTTAAAAATCATTAAAAAAAATTTATGCAAAATAATAATTGTAGAAGAAATTTCTCTCTTTCTGCAATAAATGAAACTTTACGTTAAAATTAGAATGATTCAATAAATTATTAATACACTTTAGATTATTATATATAGTTTTTAAGTAATGCAATTTCTTAAAATATTATATTTTAAAATACATCATTCGTATGCTAAAATAACCATCTATTATTTAAATAGATGTCTATTTGACAACAGAATTTAAATTTTGAAAAAAATCGGAAGAGTATAACAGGAATTTATTATATAAGAAACTAATGAAATTTTCAAAACTTTTTATTATTTTTAGCATTTACGCTAGTTTCCTTAAGCTAATGTAAGATTGATTTGTTATTCTACAGACAACTCAAAGTCAATATTTAAATAAAATTTTGCAACATCTAGTTTATGAAGTATAACTAATTTTTTATTACTTTTCTTAACTATACATAATATCTAATTATATGCTAATTATGTATTTTAGTTATATTTAGTACCTAATTATATTCTAATTATGTATAATTAAGAAATGCATCCAAAATTGCTTTGAAAGGAACAACTTAAGTAACATCTTAAACCTTTTTTGCTGATCTCATGTGCTTTGTAATATATTCCAAATTAATCATAAACTTATTAATTAAAATATAGTTGTAAATTCGATTCTGTATGTTAATGTAATCTTTTGCTTTCATCTATGAACATTGGAACTTGTGCTTCACATGTGTTCCAAATGTTACTTCATACGATAAATTAAACATTTTGTAAGCTTATTGCTACTTTAAGTTGCTATTTTTATTAATTTTTTTTAGCATTCCAACTACAATCGAAATTAATAAACCGTGTATCGGTATCTTGCTTTAAAAGCATTCTACACTTGAATTGATGATGACCGTGAATTTTGAATGAAAAATGGATTTAGAACGAAAATCATGAAAAAGTTTTGCAATACATTTCGAGCGAAACATTTTTAAAAATACAGATTACTCTTGTTGAAACTATTGTATTTCATTACTGGACTCTTGTACCATATCTCAATAATGCATATCAAGCAACAAAGACTAATTCCAACTGAAAACACGCAAGAAGAAACTAAAATACTTTACTTTGGTTAATGATGGATAGTTAAAGTCGCATTATTAACTCTGCAATTCTAAGTGAAGATCAACTAATAAATTATTTGCTCACCACTTAACTTATATGGTTCAATCATTTCACAAATAGCCAATTCTTACCCTATAATACTTCTCCTATAAAATTCGTTTCAATCCACAAAAATATTAGAGGGCGTTTCATATCAAATTACAATTTTGTATCAGCAAGTCGTTATCCTCTATCGCCCTTTTTTCATTATATATATTTATAATCACCAGTGCGGTATTGTAATCTCGATTAGGGTTAACAGAGATTCAATAAGGAAAAACTATCCAAATTACATTTGTAGATTTAATTTGTAGAATGTATTTGTAGATTTAATTACGTTTGTTTAAACATTACACTTAAGAACACAACAAACTGAAGGACAAACTATTAAAAGTTAAAATAACGATACACAGTTACATACAGTCATGGGGGGGAACATCATGTTTACTTGTTAGCTCCTCCGCATGGACTGCTGGGAATACAAGCTCCAGTTGTCATCACTCACTGTCATCCAGTTGCGGCAGCCACTGGATGACGCGCTTAAACGCAGAGTGGTTACATGTTTCATTTACATATCATTAACTGTGAATCACTTCCATCCTATCTTCATCCAATTAACCTATACACGTTTTATTACGGCTGTGAAGGAATTGAAATTTTATGCTCTTTAAATTGATTTAAAGTCCACGAGGTTAGTGAAGAGAAAATTGCTAGTAGCTCAACATCACATTGTTATGTTATTCGGAGTGATTCAAAATTACTAACATTAAGAATAAGAAATGGGAATGGAGAAACTCATTGTTGTGTAATGTTCAGTAATAGTTTTTCATTTTCCTAAGATGCCCATGAGTATGACGCCCTTCGTATCATAACAAATTGTCGTCACATTTCCTGCCTGCGTCTTTTTGCATCAGATTCACCAAAAGTAATCTATTGTTCTGATTATTATTTGGATTGCGGTGTACTGATATAAAGATGAATCCAAGTATCATCAAAGATGACAACTCGACGCAAAATGTGAACCACAACAAGACGAGGAAACGATCAAGTTTTGATTTGGAAGCAAATGTTTACCAAATAAAACTAACCAATAAACCATTGTCAAATTTTTTTATACCATTTAATAGGAAGAAGCTCGCAATGGTAACTCGAATTTGTCTTAGCAACTACATTTGTCGTCATAAACAGATAATTTTAATCACTTTTGTATGTGCTCTCTAGCAAATGCCAACGATGTAACAAATTATTACATGAATATTTATTTTTCTTATATTATATTTTAAAAATAATATTTCTATGCAAAAAATTATAATTTAGAATTGAAACTTGAATTACCTTACAGCAATTGTTTCATTTCATAATATGATTTCTCTTAGATTGCTTCAAATTACTCTATTGTCTGTCTTTTAATGGCTGAATTGCATACTCTCACTCATGTACTTATTATATTTCTAGGATCTCAAACGCGCTGTGTAACGAACACAACACTCAGGTTAGCAAATTTATTTTCTTCAATGACAAAATATTTATTTCTAAATGATAAGAAATTTTTTAAATGTTTTCATTGAAGTAATATCAAAGTCCCCATTATTTTAACCATGATCGCCAGATTACGATATACAAGCTTTTTCTTCATCTTCCTAAATTCCCCACCATATCATGTGAAAATTTAGAAGCTCAGTCTTATTTAATGAGAAGCAAATGTGAGTATTCTACGCAAAGAACTTAAGTGGAAATGGTCTTCGAACCCAAGACCATCAGTGGCTGCTATGTCATATCATATGACTATGATCCAAATATCGGATACCTAATAAGTTTGATTTTATTTTTAATCAATGTTGTGTGTGTGTTCTAATGTCACTCGAGGCCTATTGGTAACGATCTCTGTAGTTTTTAATTAAGATCAAGTGACAGATTCATATCGCCACAATGCAGGGAGCATGAGATATATTATGACGGATCTCAGGTTTTTGATTCCGATTAAGTGATTATGACAACACCTGATTAATTTTGATCGATTGTCAAGTGATAATGACGAAACTTGAATAATTTTTTCTCATGATCAGGTGATGAAATTGTTCTGAATGGCATCTCACTCACCAGACCAAGTCAAGAATTTGAGCTCCATTGAATTTAATGATCATCAGCTATGCTTCATGCAAGTATAATACTCTCGAACTCAATACGAACGTTACACTGCCATCCAGGGAGCTTCTGCCTCTTAATTTTTGCAACACATCACATGAGGGCATTGAAGTCAGGACATATATTGTAGGATATATATCATCATCATTATTTTCTCAACGCTTTTATTCTTTTGCGTGTATATAATCCATTGAAAGGCTTAATGTTGCTAGTGTTGCCAGTGGTTCGAATTCAAATTACTCAATACATTTAAATAAAGTGAGTGACTAATCAATTGAATTGGTTTGAAAATATAATATATTGAGGTAAGTTTAATTTACAAAGTTATACAATGATAATTACCTTACATTCCATTTAATTATGCTTATTAATGTCATCTGTGCTACTTGACCAAATACGTCTGTATTTCCAGAGAGCTCCTATTCGAATCCTGGTTTTATATACTTATCAAAAAAGATGTAACAAAATATTACTCTAGCCACAGCCGAATGTGGTCTTCGCACTGTTGGCGCACTCACTGGCTCTTGTGAACTTTTGGGAGCCGTACGTGATACATATAACAGGTTGTAGCCCATGCTAATTATATCGACGTTTTTTTTATGATGGAATCAGGACTCGAATTCAAGACGTGACTTGACATCAACGATCACGTAACTAAAAATCTTAAACGCCCACCCAAATAATAATAGCTGAATGGAAAATTAGAAAGATAAATGCAGTTCTATTTTGGATGGATTGAAAGATTGTTAATAAAGTCACACTCAGAAGCAACACGGAGCGAAGGACCTTGTAATTGTGTGCCTCGGTCAAGTGACGAGGGCGACACTTCAGTTGGCACCCGATTCTTTTAACTTCGACACAATCCTAACTTGAAGACATCAAACCCGATAGATTTAAAGGCACTAGGACTCGAGCCGATGACAGACTAAACAAACACAACTATGAACCCACGGTTATTGTAGGAGCTATTTTTGATCGAAGAAAATTTTGAATAGAACATTAGTATGCATTTTAATTCAGATCCCTTATTAAACAGCATCCTTAGAGTTCTTGCAGTTTTTCAAATACCGATTTCACTTCCTAAATTAAAAACATATTCCATTGGAGCTTAAAATATCTTTGAATAGAGCGATGTAGAGGTAGGACTTCTGGTGATATTTATAGGATCTAAAAATAACTTTATCAATCCAAATCAGTAATAAGCATCATTCCGTAAATGAGTTATTTATACCACTCACTTCTTTTACAAATTTTTTTTTTTTTTTTTTGTTTTCATCAGCTATTTTGTTTTTATATGATAAAGCAATTTTGTGAAGATTTCCCTTCACCCAAATGAAAAAACTAGTATAGTGAAAATCTCATTACCATATGTCGCCATAATCCAATCTATAGATTGGCTATTGATTAGTCCATCCAACGCAGGTCTTGGGATAAACAGCCACGGCTAACAATCAGTTTATGGAAGATCTCGTTAACTTATTTTCTTTACAAAACATTAAGTTTTCCACTCCAACGCAATCTAATTGCTTTTAGCCATGAAATATCCTACTTCAAACTCTCAATCCACGGAGGGTTCTAATTAACTCCACGAAAATCATTAATGATGTTGGAATCAATTGAATAAAAAAGGGAAGAAAAATTGAAACTCCTCCTCCAAAACTTCACTGAACTTTCTGGAAATTATGTACGCCATTCAGTGAATTCACAAAAAAAATCATTCCAATAAGCATTTATTTCGTAAAAACTAATAGGTAAAAATTAATCAGATATAAACATTAATCTGTTCTGAGAATCGAAAATTTGGTATTGGTGATTGCGAAGTAAATGGAATCGAATGTCGTTGGTAAAGTAATTACTTCGTCTTAAAAAGAAAAAAAAATTCTAATTAATTTGGATATTTTTATATCAGTTTAATCGTAGTCAGAAATATTAGTAATTCTTATTTGTGAAAAATGTATTTATTTGTATCCTTTTTTTGGAATAATTAATGATTCAACATGATAAAAGTTGAATGTAAGATTAAAAGTATGCATTAGTTATCATAAAACTCATTTCCTAAAATTAATTCTAATAATTTCTGTAATCAATTGTCTTCTTCAGATACAATCATTTTTTTAAAAAAATCTCGTTAAGATATTATCAAGCTTCGTTATTTTCCAGTGTAATAATAATTTACAGTGTATTTTTCGGCATCAAATCACATATTACACTTGAAAAGTACGCACACACACATATATATGTGTGTGTTACGAAGAGGAAATGGGAATGGGGTTGACTTACTATAATATTGACCAGTAATCTTTTCCCCCTCCCTTTTTCTAAAAAGTCCACGAGTATACCCTTCGCCTCTTACATAATTGTTGCTCTTCGTTTTCCTCCATTGATATCACCTTTGCCTAATTTGGAGCAGGTGAAAAACAACCAATCGTTTTCATTGTTGATCGAATTGCAATGTATAACAACGAATCGAAGCCTCATGATACGAGAAAAATCGTCGTGGAATCAATAAAATTTTGATGCGGTGGTCATTTGCAACCAAATCAAAAGTTACCAGATAATCAGTGCCACTTTTGAAGCTGTTCAACGGATAACAGCACATACTGGTGACACTAACTTCCCTTAGTACATCCGTCTTGAAACGCAATTACTTTTAGAACCACAGTTGTATGCACATGTATATGTATATATGTGTATATATGTATATATGTGTATATATGTATATATGTGTATATATGTATATATGTGTATATATGTATATATGTGTATATATGTATATATGTGCATATATGTATATATATATATAGGATAAAAAATTAATAGAAATCATGAACAAATGTACTAGATTTAGGCGTATCGTTTCTATCAATAGCAATTATATTAAGAAACGAATCAATGACGATCTAAATCAATTTATAACACTAAATTAAATTAAATCTAGTTTTTGAACAGAAGATTTTAATGAATATAAATAGAGTATATTAGAGAGAGAAAAGGTATTTAAAAAATTAGTTTTAAAAGAAAATATTACTTATGAAAGCACCTATCATAGAGAATTTAAAAATTTTCATTAAGAATCTCCTGGATATTTTTCTTACATATTATTTAGACAAAATATTTAGCCATTATGCTGTTATGAACAAAAAATTCCGTATTAAAATGACTAATAAGCATTCATTTAATAATTATTCTTTCATTGAAGTGAGTGATATCGATAAAGAAATTTCGAATCAAATTGCTGCGATATATAAGAAAATCGGTTGCAAAATTACTTCATACTTTTTACACCTAAAATCTAAAGAAATTTTCGACTCCTTATAAAACTCATATAAAATTTCGGACAGTAACTAATCATTTTAATAGCTGGTAAAATTTTACAAAATACCAAACATAATTTTAACAATACTGCAAAAATTAAAAATCGTAATGATTTTGTTAATTTTGTAAAAGGTAAAGAAATGTTCTTCATCCATAGTTGCGATTTTGAAGACTGAAGATCGCATAAATGATTCTGAGTTTATTTTGCAGAAATTTACAATTAATATTTACTATATAATTTCTTATAAAAAAAAATTATATATTTAGCTAAATTAGTTCTAAAAGAAAATTATATTTAGTAATAAAAAATATAAACAGATTAAATGCATATCAAAAGGTGGACCTTCTACTAATAGCCTTACTAATATTTATCAACACTTCTATGAATATAATTATATTGATAGTAAAAATCTTACTTTGTTTTGGTGTATTGATGATCTTACACTTTTTTCAAAGTAATTAAAGGCCAGAAGATAAACTTAGTTATCTTTGTATCCATCTAATTTGATATCATTATAAGCACTTATAATAATAATAATAATATTCTTAAAACTGGATATATAGGTTATTATTGTAAAAATATTAATAATAAAATTAAAAATAATAAAAGGACAACAAAGAAATTTTTATTTCCTTCCACACAAGATGTCTTTCTGAAACAGTAACCTTAGTATAATGATTCTTAGAAATATTGCATATAATAATATTTTGCGTAACAGAATATTACTTAATAATTCTTCTCTAATTCATGAAAACATTATGATAGAAAATTGTGCCAGAAATTTCCAAAAAAAAAAGCATTTGAAAATATAATAACAAAAAGTTATTTTTGAATATGATACAGGAAATCAATTGAGAATTTCTTAGTTTTTAAATTATAAGTATTTTATGATAGTTCTAAAAGAAAAGTTGTATTATTTTTATATTTTTATCTTTATTTTTGTCATAATAATGTTTTAATTTTTAACATTAATTTCTTCGTTATATTATTTAAAATTATTATATGTTAGTAACTTTTATTTATAAAATTCCTTTTTATGTGTATTTTTAACTCTAACTTTAGAACATAAAGGTCGTTACCATTTTTTAATCTCCCTTCATTTAAGCCCAAATTTTGTTTTTGAGAAAACGCGCTTTATGTTTATCGTTTGCATGTCGTACGATATTTTTCAAAGTTAAAAAAGGAAGAAAATAGGAATTGAAATTAAAAGAAGAAAAGGTCGAAAACAGCATAAGATAGCTATGGAATCCCTTGTGTGCGTCAACCATATTTACAATAATCCTCGTGAGAGAGAGGATTACTTATTTATTTGGGCACTTAAGAGGTTATAATTTTTGAAGAGAGTAAACCTAAGTAGGTGACATAGTTCTGTTTGAAATCTTTTCTTATCAAACGTCATTTCAATCCATTCGTATCATTTCAACTATTGATTATTTAAACGCATAAAAAAATCCCTTTACGAAACAACTCTAATAGAGCAATAAAAAAGAAAAGCCCTAAAACATTAATAAAATTCTGTTTTCTTTCTTTCAAAATATTTAATGGTTTACTTTATTGATACAAAGGAAGTGATTTTGGAGAGAGCCTCTTCCACTTGATCTAGCGCTTTTACAAACATAAAATACTTCATCGTCTGAATGGTTCTCGAGAACTTGATGGACTCCATATCTCAAAACATAAATGACTAGAAAAACTAGCTCCATTTATGAACATAACTCACATTTCCTATATAAATGTTTGCTGTCTCCAACAGCCTTTTAGAATTTATCATGTCGGTGGGGAAGTACTTTTTTTTTGTGTTGACAATTGAATACAAAAGCGTGTAAAATTTCTTGAAAACAGTCAGAAGTATTGACGAATGTCGGACCTTGAGTATACATTACACTCTCTCTCTGGTAATTCATAACCCAATGAGATGAAAATCGTAAAATAGTTAGAAATGTATTTATAAAATTATCTGTGAGAACGTGCGTGTTTAAAAGAAATGTCTCGAAAACATGAAAATAATTTTTTTTAAAA
The DNA here is from genome assembly GCA_019974015.1 of Nephila pilipes. NCBI lineage: Eukaryota > Metazoa > Arthropoda > Arachnida > Araneae > Nephilidae > Nephila > Nephila pilipes. The sequence continues at coordinate 870,135 of BMAW01122873.1, read as the reverse complement.
ACAGGTCCACAATTTTTGTTCAAATTTAGAAACAAGATTTTAATTACTTGAATTTTTTTTTTTTTGCTCCTTTTACGTATTTCTTTAGTTACGAGTTTTTAATTTATTTATTTATACAAGTTAGTTTATATTATTATTGATATTTATTGTTTATTCATTCCATAGCTTATAAACGCGAAACAAAGAAATATATAATTTTCAAAAGTACCCTTGTTAGGAATGGTAAATAGAATTGATGCAATTCAAATGCAAAATTGTCCACTTATAATTTTCCCCCTTTGTCTCAAATGTTCCTTGAGTCTAACGCTCTACACACTTAAAAATATCGTTACGTATTATTTTCCAGCCAATTATATCGACTTTGGAACAGATACATCTGAAGCAACTCATGTTTTGATTGTTGCATAGTTTCCGTTTAAAATGATAAATCCAGGTATGTTCGACGATCACAACTCGACGAAAAGTAGCTACACCAACACGACGCGGCGAGAACCAGATTTTGATTTAGCAGTAAATGGATCCGTAAAAACAGGTACTTTTTGAACCACCCTCAAATTGACGTGTTCTCCCTGGGTGTAATTAGTGTCAACGAACAAATTTAAATGCAAAAGAGATAGGACGTAATATTTCACGCTAAACTATACCAATGTATTCTTGATTTTTTTTTATGATTATCAACAATGTAATGTGTTTTTAGATTTGGAAGTGTCCGCTGCATTCGCGCATGCATTAATTAGGCGCTTGAAATGCGAATACAGTGGAAAAGAAAATTTACTGCAATAGTTACATTAATAATAAAGCTAGCAAAAGAAATAGATCGCTAAAAAATGTTTAATCAAATTATGTTGTTAAAAAATTTTATGATTGACTTGCAAGATTAAATGCAATAGTTATAATGTTGTTTAAGTAGTGATTAATTAATTTTAATACCGTTTGGAAAAATTCAGTTCTTATGCTTGATATTAATTAGAATGAAATTTTTTTTTCTTCATTTTGAAAATTTCTTATTTTTCATAATGAATAATTGTCAACTGAAATATACATTCAGGACAAAATATTAAAAAAAAATCCGTATTTTTCATGAGTTTATGTTACACGAATACGTCTCAGCATTGCATAACTCACATGTTAATAAATGTGAAAATCATAGAAGAATATTTAATATATCCTTGATATAAGTGTGCATCATACGTCCGTTGACGGGTTTCAAATGAGACATCACAGACTGATTAAAAATCCACAATGTTAGGAACGCATTTGCTAAGCGACAGAGATTGTGGTGCTTTGAACATTAACTTATCTACCATTAGCATTGTACACAAGCAATAGCATTTGTCAGGAACAAAATTTACTAGAGAAACAGAACCCAAATATGATACTGTACCCGAGAGTTTACCTTTCAATTTATATATGAAAATAAGTTTTATTCAGTGACTGTGCTACTCTATAAAGATGTTCACCCTTAATGATACTCCTGTTGTGTCAAATTTTCTTAAGAGGACTCGGCACCTTTTGACCAATTTTTTTTATTTAAGTGTTTAAACTTATCTTTTGTGTATATTATTAATAGTTACTACTAAACAAAGTAATTTTACCATGAAAAAAAAGGCTTAATTTGATAAAAAATTTAAAAATTAATTTTTTTTAAAAATTTTTAATGATTTTAAAAAATTTTCTTCTTTCACAATTTTATTATTTAGACGCCAAAAAATTTTTCAGGCTCATAAGAATATATGTAACAACTTTAGAGATCGATTTTGCAAAAAACAAATTTGTTTTTGAGAAAAAAATTAAAAAGCATACAGCTATGGAAAATAGGACAAAAAAATTATTTCTGCTACATTTTCTATTATAATATTTTTTCTATTCAAAATATTGAAAAATGGATCCCTAATTTTATTAAGCACATTATAACAAACAAACACAAGTTTTTTAAATTCAAGTTTTTTAATAAATATCTGTAAAAGTTTTGTAGTTTTAAAGACCATGGTTTCATGAAAAATCCCAAACTGAGAAAACGCTATTTAAAGAATAATAATCAGTAAAAAAATATCAAAACAATGTCTAATTTTTGTAATAATTTGTCAATATAATGTATAGACATATACCTTTAAAATAAAGCATAATATAGTTCAATTTGAAAGCATTTAACAAAAATATAAGCTTTTATAAAAAGTTTGTCTGAGCCCGAAATTGCGAAAAATTTGAAAATCTTCATCTGACTGCTCTTTGAAAGAAACATATATTAAATATATTTAAAAATAAATGAAATATATAAGATAAATAAAGTAAAAGTATATGAAATGTACAATAGAAAATTTAAAATATTTTGTAAAATTTATTTTGCTACTTAATTTCAATATCTAATATAAAATAAAGTAAAACACGTTTAATCTAAATTGTATTATTTTTTCAATCAGATCGTTTCAAAACTTCGCACAGTTATACTAGAGGTATCAAGGTACTGTGACATATTCAATTTTTAAAAACAAACTATATAATCTTAATGTGATACTTTTTTTAAGATATTATCTGTCCAACTTATAAAGGCAGACGATTTAATTTAATGTGATATTTTTTTTTAAGATATTATCTGTTCGACTTTTAAAGACAGACGATTTAAACTAATTTGATACTTTATTTAAGATATTACCTATTCTACTTTTAAAAGCAGACGATTTAAACTTAAAGTAATACCTTTTTCAATATTCTTTATTAAGATATATTTTTTTGGCAACACCAGATCATAGTTTTGATTTTAGATAATTTACTGGCAATGGATATGAAAATTAGTATTGAGTTTGGTTCCGAGAGGTAAAGACGAACGTTGAAAAAGTGGTGCTTGTGTAAAATTGTATCTTGAATTTATGTTTGAAAAGATGTGCGCAAATAAATGTGATGTCCTGAAAACAAGTCATTTTTATTAATAGTCTTCAATACAGTACAGTAAATTTTGAGCTAAAAATTGAAAAATTGATATTTTCATCGATTTTCGGCATTTGAAAGGTGGTAATTCCCCTTAAAAGAGGAAATATTAAAACAATTAAGTTGTTAAACAGTATATTATTTAACGATGCATTTGATCGTAATACAAAAAAAAAAAAAAAATGATAAGATTTCCTCATTTCCCACTGATTTCTATATTGCAGATTGTAAGAAATTAATATTCGAATTCTTTTCCTATAGATGATTTCGTTAGTGTATTAAATGTGTTAGGTCTGGATATTAACGGTTGTAAAGAAGAATTCCTTAACCCCTTGCCAGTGTCGCCCGAATCCAGTTCGGGCTACTACTACGTGCAGAATTTGTGATGCCCGAACTGACTTCGGGCAGGAGAAAAAAAACGTTTCTATTTTGTGAAGCCTGAGCTGAGTTCGTTTCTACTATAGGATATTTAATTCACTATTTTCGTAATAGATGGCATTAGTGGTCCTATTTTTTCACCGATTACGACTTCGGTAGAGGGAGGGAAAATGTGGGTGCTGTCAGATATAAACAAAGACACACTTGGATTGATAAACAAAGGCAGAGTTTCTATTTCTCGTTTAGTTTTGGTGGCTTTTCAGTGAGTTTTTTTGCAAATAACTTTCTTTTTTCCCAATGTCCGATTCAGACACCGATGTAGAGAGACAGTTTAAGTATTTTTAATTAATTAGGTATTAATTGTAATTAATTAATTAATTTTTAATTAATAGGTATATTTAAAATTTTACTTTTGTCAAAAAAAACCATTTTCTAACTCTTATATTAGGAACAAAATTAAACAGTCAAAAAAAAATTTCCATTTTTGGTCCATTTTTCTGAAATATATGTCACAGTTAAGGGATTAATAGACTTTTTCAATCTCTATCGAATCTAAATGAATTGCAAGCTTTAAACTCAAAATCGCTAAACAGTGACTCTGAAATTTCTGATGACGAAACAGAAAAAAATCCTTCTTCATTCTTTCCCCCTTCTGTAATGTCTCCGGCCTTGAATCATAACATGTCTGCTAATACTTTCGACCCTTCCCTCTATTTTGTCTTGAAAGATCTCCGAAAGTAAGTTTACTAGTTCCGATACATATGATATAAAGTGTTTCATTCAAGACTGTGAGGAATCCTTCCTTTTTTTTTTTTTTTTCCATTGCGCGAGCGCGCGCGTGTTGAAAGAATAGCAAAAAATAATCGCTAAAACTGATTCAAGGTCAGGCAAAGAGTTTTTTTATACACGCAACGTAATCTTACCACATGACTTTCGTTTAAAAACGCTTTATTAGAAGCATTCAGCCATCAATTAAATTCTGTTGAGATTCATAAACAGTTAAGTAGACGTAAATTACGTCAAAACGAATCCCTTTTCGAATATTTTATTGCAATTAGAGAACTCGCAAGTACGTCCTGTGAAATTATTGATGAATCTACTGTATTTGAATATTCTATAAACGGCATATATGATTACCCATCAAATAAAGTTATTTTATACGGTGCTAAATCTATTTCAGAATTTAAAGCGAAACTTCGTTTTTTTTTTGAAAAAATAGTCAATGATAAAGATAAAAAACCATTTCCAAGAACAGATTCTCAATTCAGCTGAGGACGTGACTTGAACTCAAAACATAATTTTCATAGGAATGAAATCCAAATTGATAATGCATATAATAAACAAAAAATTTATTTTAATTGTAATATGTTTGGTCATATTTCTCATTTCTGTCCCGCCAAACATAAAGGTTTAAAATGGAGTGTTTCTAAAAATTTAAGTCATATTTCTGCAAAATGTATCAATAAATCTATTCCAAATCTAACCGATAATAATGTGTCAACTATAAATCATTTACCTCCTTTGATATATTAAACTGTTACTATTAATGATAATTCCTTTATTGCATTAGTAGATTCTGGAAGTTAGAAAACAATTCTAACGAAAAGTACTTTTAAAAAAATTGGTTCACCACCTTTAACTACTTTTCATGCCTCACTTACAGCATTTAGTAATGGACACATTACACCAATCGGTAACTGTATACAAGAACTTACAATAGATAATCAAAAATTTATCCCCAACTTTTGTTTTGTCAATAATGAAAACATGACGTCAGATGCTAATATTGGCGTAGATATTTTAACACAGGCCGAAATAAAAATCAACACAGACCGTGTTATATTAACAAAAATTTCGCATACTAAAACGGAAAATGCAGAACAATTTTCGATTTCTAACATCTAAATAAATGATCAATTAGAATATGAAATCGGATCACATGTTACTAAAATTCAAAGAAAAATTCTTCATAATTTTTTTTCAAGTTAAAAGCAAATTAAGACTAAAACTACTGATATTCAGATGTATATTAATTTAATGAATGAAACACCAATAACACATAAGCCACGACGATTACCTTTTGTTGAAAGAAAAATTGTAGACTACTAAGTGATGAAATGGTTAGCTAAAGGCCATACTTTTCTGATTTTTCTAGCCAAGTAGAGGTTGTCAGGAAAAAAGAAGGATCCCCGAGAGTTTGTATTGATTATAGACAACTTAATAAAAACATTGCAAATAATAACTATCCTTTACCATGAGTAGATGATCTGCTTGATAACCTTCAAGATGCAAATACGTTCAGTACAATTGATCTATGTAACGCTTTTTTTTGTCATTTAGAAATGGAACCAAATAGCCGATGATATACATCATTTGTGACATATAATGGACAATTTCAGTTTCTACGTGCTCCTTTCGGTCTTTGCTCGTCACCAACAGCGTTTCAGAGGTACATAAACACAATATTTAAGGATTTGATTATTAATGGTCATGTTTTAAGTTACATGGATGATGTCATTATAAAATCTAAAAATACAGAAGGTATCGAAAGACTCGCATCAGTGTTTTCACTCGCTTCCTCTTACGGCTTAGTCATAAATTTTCAAAAATGCAAATTTTTAAGTAAAGAAATAGAATTTCTTCGGCATGTTACTAAAAATGGTAAATTGTACCCTTCACCACAAAAAATTAAAGCTGTTATTAATTTCCCTGAACCGAAATGCCAAAAAGACTTACAATCTTTTCTTGGTCTTGTTGGATATTTTTGGAAATTCTTTTTACATTTCTCCAACATCGCACATTCTTTAACAGAACTTCTGAAGAAAAATCGTGCATATAATTTTGCTGATAGAAATTGTCTCAAACAATTTTTATCTTCCCCACCTGTTCTGAACATTTACAATCAGAACGCTGATACCGAAATTCATTGTGATGCTTGTATTCATGGTTATGGATGTATTTTACGCCAAAAATCAATGGCAGATGATACGCTTCACCCAATATGTTTTATGAGTAAGAAAACGACAGACGCCGAAACAAAATATAGCAACTATGAACTGGAAGTTTTGGCTATTGTCCAAGCATTAAAGAAGTTTAGAATTTACTTGTTTGGCAAACATTTCAAATTAGTTAATGACTGCAACGCGTTCGCAATGACTCTAAAGAAGAAAGATTTGTGCACTCGGATAGCGCGTTGGGCACTGCAACTACAAGATTTTGATTATAAAATAGAACATCGCTCCGGTTCCAAAATGAACCACGTAGACGTATTAAGTAGATATCCAGTTATGGTCGTACAAGACGGTCTCGTTGCAAAAATCAAAACGGCTCAAGAACAAGACAATGAAATCCAAACTAAGAGAGAAATTTTAAAAATTAAACCTTATAAAGATTACCTTCTAAAATCCGATATACTCTACAAGTTTGTAGATGGTGAAGAACTATTCGTTGTTCCTAAAAATATGCAGAACGACATCATACGCAGCGCTCACGAGCGTGGACATTATGCTTCTAAAAGAACAGAAGAAGCACTCAAGAGAAGCACTCAAGCATAAATTCTATATCACTAAAGTTAAGGAAAAGATAGACTGTTTCATTAAAAATTGTGTTCCGTGTATTTTGATTAATCGCAAACGTGGCAAACAATATGGTCTACTACATCCTATCGAAAAAGAAGTCATTTCTCTATACACATATCATGTTGATCATTTAGACTTATTCCCTACCACAAACAAGAATTATAAACATATTTTTGCCGTCATTGACTCCTTCACAAAATTCGTATGGCTTTACCCAACGAAGTGAACAGATGCTGCAGAAGTTATTACAAAATTAGAAAATCAAAAATACATATTTAGCAATCCATCTCGAATTATTTCTGATCGTGGTTCCGCATTCTTTTCTAAGCAGTTTGAAGATTATTACAGTACCGAAAAAATCCAATTCCCAATTACCACCGGATTACCTAGAGCAAATGGACAAGTAGAGCGCTTAAATTCCACAATCGAAACAGTTATATCCAAATTTTCCATAGGCAATCCAGAAAAATGGTATATGCACATGAAAGAAGTCCAAAAGGTTATAAATTCAACGTTCCAACGAAGCATTCAAAAACAACTCCCTTTGGATTACTGTTTGGTACTAAAATGAAGACGCCACAAGATCTCAATATCACAAATTTACTTAATGAAGAAATCCAAGCTGACTTTGTCAACAACTGCCACGAGTTAAGGAAACAAGCTAAACAACAAATCTTAAAAGTTCAAGATGAAAACAAAAGAAATTACAACCTCCGGCGAAAACCAGCACCTACTTTCAAGCTTCATGATCTTGTCGCCATCAAAAGTACTCAATTGGGATCAGGACAAAAACTGAAACCCAAATATTTAGGTCCATACAAGATAACGAAAATCAAACCGAACGATACTTAACTATGATGTTCAAAAGTGTGGCTTTTTCGAAGTTCCAGCGAAAACTAGTACATGTGCTGAATATCTCAAGCATTGGACTAAAGACGCTATTGCCTAATGAACTAATGAAATGACATTTTCATCCGAACTATGAAAAGACATTATTATTCCCCCTCCTCCCCTTTTCTTATATTTTAGAGTGAATTTCAATTTTTTTTTTATTATTGCATTATTTTGTGTATTAATCTTTCTTTTCAATTTTTCAGATATTGTGAACTAACTTAAATTTTTTGAATTTTCCTAATTGTAAATATTCAACCATATATTAATCAACTTTTAAGTGAGTATGTTCTTAATTTTCAATTGTGTTATTATTTTCAAAAATGTATATTATAGTTTTAGTTATACCTTTAAGGCTCATCTGAGGTCAGGTGATAGTGTCGGATGGCTGTTTGTGGAAATTGTCTCATTGCGCTACAGCAGCGTCACCTTCAACGTAGATCAGGTGATTAGATCTCGAGTTGTAAGCACGTGGAAATGTGTGTCCGTCTTTTTCTTTAATTTTTCATTATTAAACTATATTTACTCCTAAAATGAGCATGATTCTTTACTAAATAACGACGCCACCCCACCCCCATATATATGTATATTTGAGACTAAAATCACCTCTTCTGAGGTTAGATTTAATATTTATTATATTGTGCAACAAATATCATTTACCTTACCGGAAACATACAGAAAGTGTTTTTATTTATTTATTTCATCTTTATTTTATTTTAATATTCATATTTTTTACAAACAGTAAGCTTCAATTTATGAACAATTTCGGGATAGTATAGAGTTCTGAAAGAGGAAATAGTAATATATATTTCCTTTTTTCCGTCCAATTTTTCAAACAAATTATTCTCAAAAACTAAAAAATTAAACAGGTTTCAAAACATAATAATAAGAGTAATAATAATAATAATTATAAATAAATATATATATATAAATATATATATATATATATATATATATGATTCAAGTAATGAATATAATAATATTTTTTAAAAAAAAGACTTAATAATATTGAAATTACATACATTGAATAAATTTAATTTTTGATGATAAATTTGACTATGTTAGCATTACATACTTGTATATATAAGATTTAATTCTTTTTTAACCATTCTTAAGACATCTAAGCATTTTGTTAGAAAACTCATCGTTTTAAGCAAAAAATATTTTTGACATTGAGTTCTGAAATCATTTAAGCTCTCAACTCAATTTTGTTACATTATGTAAACGATAAATAAGTGACTCATTAGAGGTCGAATAATAATTACTATATATTTCAAATATAAATTTTTACAGAAAATTGTGACACACTATTTGATATATTAATTTTTTTTTTAAAAAAAAGGAGGCTAAAACTATCTTCTTTTACGCTAAATGCAACGTATTTCTCGATATTTAGTTAAATCATTTGTAAATATTTGTTTTATTTCTACTAGACTCGTAATATGTCCTTTGGAAAAAGGAAAAAAAAAAATGCTAGAATAATTTCTATATTTCATAACAAAAGAGTAAGGGAAGTGGGAAGAAATCATTTCTGATAACAAATAATTATGATAATTTTCTAAAAGAATTGAAGAAATAAAAATAATTTTCAATACACATAAAAATGAATGAAAAGAAACAAAGTATCAAATTGCTTCCAATATTTATTCCAAAAGTAGTTATTTGAAAAGATTTGTGCACAATAAATTATTGTCAGCTGAGAAAATCTTAAGTGACAAATGAAACTGGATTCTTTCAAATCTAATCAAATTTTATATTGTTTTGTCTCCACATAAACGAATGTTCGGATTTAATTTATCTGATCACTTAAATGAATGGCTTTTAGTTAATTAAAGCAGTGAAAAGGTATTTATTAAGGAAGATAAGACTTCAATATTACACAATCAAATAATCCTACTAAAGTGAGATTCCATAATTATTGAAATTGAATGGAAGAAAATAATAAAAAATAACAGCTTTGCTCTTATTGCAGTCATTTTCATTTAGGCGCTGTAGAATTTACTGCGTTATTAAATACGGATATTACATTACTGTTTTTTTATGTTATGGTAAACATTGAATGTTGAACAGATAGTACTTCGATGTTCAAAAGTAATTGTCGTTAACTAAATTGATAAAATGTAGCAATGATGTATCAGTATATATATACATTGATAATTTTGGTATGTTTGATATTTTTATTCATTTATTTTCTGTCGGAAATTTATACCTATAATATGTAACGGTTTTCTTTTGTAGTTAAATTTGTATTTTCATTTTTCTTTGTTTGCAGTGTTTTATTCGTATATTTATATGGTTTGGGAAATATGTTTTACTCAGTAGGGTAGTACTGATTTCTTTTTCAATATAATATTTTATAATTGTTGAGATTTAATTCCTAACTTGTTTATGATTGTAATGTTTAGGTGTTTATTTATATTTAAATTTCAAATTATACTTGATGCATACACACACACAGATATATATATATCTGTGTGTGTGTGTTTGTATGAGTGAGTGTGTACACTAATTGCCATAAAGATTTGCGCACAAATAATTAAGAGTGGGACTGTTATTAAACGTGACATGAAGGTACGTGTCAAGCAGATATGAAAATGAATAGAAATACCGCATAATTGCGCATTGTGTAAAGTCACCAGAGGGTGATGAACTTCGTTCTCCTTGAATTATAAAACAGGTAAGCAGAGCTTGTTTCCGTGTATTTAATCTGTTGAAGAGGGATGTGTTTTAACTAGAGATGCCATTACGCCGCCATCGGAGACAATATGAGCAGCTGTCAGAGTTCAAGAGGGGAAGAATCATAGGGATGATAAAATTCGGGTGGTCAGCTTGGTGAGTAACTCAACACCTAGGTCACTTTGACTTTACTGTAGAAGGTATAGAGACCAGTGGACAAGATAGAGGTCTGTTACACGGCGACTAGGCTCAGGACGCCCTCGACAGACCTTTAGTCAAGAAGACCGTCACTTCATATGACACGCGCCCATAGTACCAACTGTCTCATTGTCCACCATTCATACACTGGCAGCACCTTCACTACGGCCCTCTGTGTCAGTCCGCACTATCGCAAGGTGCCTGGCTGAAGGACAATTGCTGTCGCGGCGCCCATTACGTCTACTGTTATTGACACTAACTCATCATCGTCTACGTTTGGAGTGGTGTGGTGCTCGAATGGATTGGACTGCAACCGAAAGGAATCAGGGCGTCTATAGGGACGAATCCAGTACACCACTCTCACAACTGGTGTGTTGGTATGGGGTGTCATCGCATACGACTGACGAACACCCCTAATATTGATACACTGCACTGAGACAGCCCAGAGGTACGTTCGTGATATTCTTCAACTACAGGTGTTGCTCCTCGTGGCAGGACTCCCAAGAACCCTTTTTCTACAGGACAATGTTCACCCACACACAGCAAAGATTTCACAAGTCTGCTTCTACTACATTTCCATTCTTTTCTGGCTTGCTCAATCCCCATACTTGTCCCGGATTAAGCATATCTGGGATCATTTAGGAAGGCATGTTGGAAAGCTACGAATTTGGTTTAATTAAAGGCGCATTTTCAGCAACTGCAGAACGAGATGTCGCCGGATGTCAAAGGGAGACTTTCATGCCTCAGTGCCCGACCGTATGACATCATGCATTCATGCTAGAGGTGGCCGTATAGGGGACTGAAAACTCCATTCATTTGTAATTTTTCCTATAATAAATTATGATCATTTTACTTTGATATTGTAATCACTTACTTACATCAACGTTGTATATTTACGTATGTAAAAATTCGTTTTATTCTGACAATTCTTTCTTGGTAACATATGTGACTGATAACATATGCGAGTATATTTCCCTGAGTTTAACACTGAGTGAGTACACTGAGTTTAACATCTAGCTTTGGAAATGATTCATTTGTAAAATTTGAATATCTGATATATTTCTGTTATATCATTAATCTGTTTACTTTAAGTTGAGTTTAATTTTTATTTTATGTCTGTAGTTGAGAGTTTGTGAAATCATTTTATATAGTATTTATTTAAAACTGTTTGACTCTTGTATAATTTTGTGATCAGCACGGAGGTGCCAGCACAGGTGTCGTCCGCATCACTTGATCGAAGCTCAAAATTACGAGGTCCATTGCCAATAGCCTCCGTGTAGCTGCTATTGAGAACGTTGATAAAACCAATCCAAAAGCATAATTTTGTATGAGTTTGTTGTATTTTAAAAAGTCTGGAATTAAAACGATTTAACAAATAAAGATCAGTATTTATAGATACTAGGAAATAATTATATGCAAAATATAAAGAATTATATGACTAAAAATGCTTTTCTTGTATCAGCTTCTTTTTTATATATATGAAATTCGGTGAAGGATATTCTTTACTATGCTAACTAGTTAAAAATATGTATGTAGCTTAGCTAAATGTTGAACAAATTATGCATATAATCATTGTAATCTAATTGCTTATTAAACTATGTACATGACAGTAAAAAATAAGAAATTATATATATTAAGTTTTGAAAGAGTTGTATGGTACTAAACAATTTAACTTTTTGCCAGAGGTTAAAAAAAATGATTGTACCCAGGGAAAAAAAACATTGCCCCGACTTTCACGATAATGTCAATTTATTTTGAACATTAAATATTTTCCCCTATTATAAAAACTATTTTCTTCAGAAATTCACTTAGCTACTTGTGCTAAGTGAATTTTTGAAGGAAATATTTTTTCAATTACATAAATGTTTAAATAGGCAAACAAAATTTGATTTCATCGCTAGATATGTATAGCTGAAATAACATTTTAAGAAGTTTAATGTTGCCCTGCAGTATTTGAATAGTCTGATTATCTGACGTTCCATTTCAAAGTAGAATTCTACCGTCTTTATTTATTGTTTCAATTTTATTTAACATTTAAAACTAAATATTCATCATTATTAATATTATTGTCACAATTCAAAGTTATTTAACAAAATCAGTACACATAGTGAACCTGTAGTTATGAAAAATCAGCGTATGATAGAAAAAAGAAAACCACTTTCGTTTTCAGTGCATAGTATATTATTTATGCATCATTTTATTTGCGTGTAACCATGTTGACAATTTTAACTTCATTTTATTTTTTTCAAACAATTTTTTATTTATGTATAAAAATGTTTACAATCATGCCAGCTGTTTAACAATTGCTTAAAACTGTTATGAGGAACTCTATTGGGAATTATATATATATATCCTATTTTATTAATCAGGGAAAAAATAAAAATTGATAATTTTAGCACGAGGAAACTGTATACCTCTCAAAAAATGCATTAATAATCCACTCATAAATCTGATAAAGATATATGTAATTTACTTCAACTATCGAAGTTCATATGACTCTATATAAATGATGCACTTTAAATAATAGACTTTCCAGACACCTCTTTTTGTTTTCACTCGAGGGGAGGGGAGAATAAGAGGAAAGAATTGACATCTGTAGCTATTCGTATATGTTACAACGTCTCCAGGAGCAGCGTGGAAGAACAAATAAAAACCAATCGAAACTTGCATAAGAAGGAAATTAGCGTTCAGTACATGTCAACTAATTCAAATACTGCGTAATGTTCTATGCATATTTTCATTTATTTGCTCCTTTCAATATTTTATGTAAAAAATTTAATTCCACAATGATTTATTTACGTAATAAAACTTTTTACATAATTTAGAAGAAGCTCCAGTCTGAAAAATAAAAATTTACTGGTCATAAATTGTAATGTCATCCTTTTTTGCATTGAGCACATTTAAAACTGAGAAAATAAACATAAAATGTTTAATACTTGCAACAATATGGACACATTATTTTCGAAATAAATTTATAAGAGGTGGATTTCCGGCACGATTCCAATAAAAGTGTTAAGGAAGAGTAATAAAAGCTATTGCACATTAACACGTTCGCGGATGTGAAATATATTGCGTTCCTTTTAAATGTGTTGTAAAACTATATGAATGTTGTAACATTCAAATTTATAAACCAAATAATCACCTTTCATGTAGTGTTAATTTCTTTTCTTTTTCTCTTTTTGCTATTTCCATTTAGATGTTTTGGTTAACTAACTATTTGAGTATTTTGATTTTATTTTGTCTCTTATTTGTATAATGCAGTAGATATAGCACCCCAAGAGGATCATAATATCGAGAGAAAAAATATTTCCTTATTTTAATTATATAACTTTTTAAATAGATGTAAAAAATTTCATAGCTTTGGCTACATTATTTAGCGATTTACATTTTCTTAAAATAGAATGCCAAGTCATTTCATTAACCTTCAAAATTTTAAAATGTTTTTCATCAGCTTTCAATTTTTCATGACGACCATGTGAAAATGCTAAGACTTCTTTTGCAATCAATATAAAGTTTTGAAATTTTTCTGGTTGTTTTACATAATATGTTTCATAATGAAGAAATTCACAGAATTAGATATAGTCGGGAGTTGGAAAGGGGCTACTGTTTTCGAAGATGTCCAGTAGAAGTAAAATTCGTAAAATAATAAATAATACTGGTATAACAAACTCCTGGCACAAAGTTGCGAGAAATACTTCTAAGAAAATGAGAAAAAAATTGCTTGAAAATATAAAAATTTGTAGAAATAGAAAGAATTATAAAATATTGAAATATTTTGAAAAAAGTTAAAGTTTTAAATAAATGAAGCTTTTTCTTTCTAAAATGTTTACGTTATGTATCCTTCAAATGTAAATAAAAATTATCCAATATTTAAAAAGTTATTCACGGGGTTTTTGTTACCTGGCTCATTGCTTCAATGAGAAGAGCGACACCTGACGTGGATATATAGCATTCATTATGCTTAATTTATTAAAATGTGACATCCTAAGCACTCAGATAAAATGGGACACTAAATACGGATACCATGTTTAGCTTAATAATAAGTCTTCTGCCCAGTGGCATACTCAGAAATTAATTTTTGGGAATGCATATCATCAGAGGATAGAAGACTTATTATTAAGCTAATCATTTGGTGACTTTCAATTCCTTCGCATTTATTAAATGTAGTATTCGCTGTTATTATCAATTTAATGTACAATTTTGTGCTTCAATCTGGCATTTGGAATTTTTCCATCAGAGTTTAAATTATTTGAAAACGATTGCTGCTTCATCTTGCTCGTTAAGGAATAAAAAAACTGAGAAAAAATTCGAGCAAATTTAATGTTATTATTTATGAATATAACTATTACAGCAAAAGAAAATAAATCGACCCAGATTCTCGGAGTAATATTCTCTAACAAAAGCCAAGACTAATGCTTGTGGACGATTCGACTCAGCAAAGGGACCTGCCCGAAGACCTGTTTTACGTGCTCCTAGATAACTGTTTGGAAGAAAAGAATGCCGTCTGTAAACCTTTCCCTGGAATTGGTTTGGGAAGGGGCTGGGAAAAGAATATTTTTATAGGGATGCACACACCATCTTTTCGTCAACAAGAACTGACTTAGAGAAACTTTTTCAGAGACACCAAAGACTTTTCTTTTCTTGTCTTAGAAATTAACTTAGACGGAATCCTGTTATTCTCTTCGTGATGAAAAAATTTAAGCACGAGAAGAAAAATGTTTATTTTTTTTAGCACTTTATAACATCTATAACAATACAATAAAAGAATTATTTTGGAATAAAAATAATATTGGGGGTGCTTATGTGTATTTGCAAGCCACTCTCCCAAGTATGCCGATGAATTTGCCCATTTTTGAAGTGAATTGAAATTCTCACAGTCCTGAATGTATTAAATCTAAATTCCAAAAAAGGAACTATACCTTCTCAATCTCTAACTAGCACACCGTATTTTAAGAAAGAGATAGCCTTTTTTGGTAACTCTGTTATATCTAATAGTAACTCAAAGTTGAGGAAATATTAGATAACACCCGATCGTGAAACTGTAACTTGCCATTAATATTCTGAAATTTTTGACGATATTAAAAATAATTTAACCGTCAGAACACCAAAAGATGACATTGGAAAGATTAGTGTAATAGACATTCAGCCTCCATTTGAGATAAGATAAGATAAGCAGTGTAATTGCTTCGGTTAATTTACAATATGTCGTCCCACATTAGAAGTTCCTTTATAAATGTGTACTCGGTAAGCTTCTCCCACTAGCCTTCCAATCACATTTATTACGCACAGCGTAGTTTACAGCTATTGAAATACTGAAATGACAAAGCGGCAAGGTACATATATATAGATACTAGACAGCTTAAGTATTTCAAATACCACTAGAAAGTACAAATGATCTTTTTAAAATCCGTCCGAAATAAATGAAAAAAATATTAAAGTTATTAATTAAAGTTGTTTCAGAATAGCAATTAATCAAGCTTTAATAACTTTCATATTTAATGTGTATAATGTACCCTTTATATATATATATAAAAATTGTGCGATTTTTTTTTCCTTCAAATTTTATGTCCAAAATATCAGAAGACTCCTTATGTCCATTAAAATATAGTCAGTTGAAATAATAACTAATAGCATAGTAACACAATAATCCGAATAACTGTAGAACATTTAGGTGCAAAACAATAAAAAGCTTTATTTTCATCATCAAAACATTGCATCGTTGACATTCTCTGATTCACAAGTTTCAAATATGTATATAAAATTTTTCATTCATTATGTGCTATATGTACACATAGATATTGATATTCAGTCGTTTCATTCGGAAAATAGTTCACCTAAATTTTAGAAGCAACATCTTTCAGTTCTTGATGAAAAGTTTTCTTTTCTGTCAGTATAATCACACATGATAATTTTTTTCCTCCCTTTCTGAGATTAAAAAAATGTTTTTTGTTTTGAAGTCACATTCATACTGAAAGTTGACAATGATACACATTATGAGTTCTGAATCAGCACAAACAAATTGTGTATTTCGAATTTTCCAAGTGCAGTATTATTTAAACAATATCAAGCCCGACAGAATTTATTAAGATGCTGTTCCTTCTTTGTTCTGTGATAAGAGTACATTGCATTATGCAGTTGTATATTTTGTATGTTTAAATTAAAAAAAAAATCCATAATTAATCCTTTATTTTTGAAACATTTATTAAAGTGAATATAAATTTGCAAAATATAGGCAACAATGGAAATGATTAATTATATTAGATAACATTTCAATAAATTTATTCTTCGTATTTGAAAACAAACTTTTTATAAATAATTTAAATTTTTTATTTATATAAGTAAACTTATTTAACTTTAATTCACATAGTTCGAGTAATTAAATTGCATTCTTAAGTCTGGATGAAACATTTCATTTAAAATGAACAAGCAAGCATGAAAATAATGAAGACTTTTCATAATTTTAAATTCAAAACACTTAAATCCCCTTTTAGACGATCTAGTGTTTTTAAATATTTTCTTTTAATTCCGAAAATCAAAAGTCCTATTTGCAATAAAAAAAATTAATTATTGCAACCAATATAATAGCAAAAACTGCTTGCAGACAAATGGTGAGTTTTTTACATAATAGGCTCAGGTTGTGAAATTTTGCACTAGCATTTGGTAAATTGTCAAAAAAAAAGAAGAAGATTTCATTATCACTTCGAATATCCAGTATTCGTATATATTTGTGCTAATTCAGTAATAAGTTTAAAATATTAATTCTATTTATGTAATTCGAAGTCAAACACAGGACACCTATCACCACACCTCATATTCTTTGAAATATGTAAGTACTCGTCCGCAGTAAGCTCCTGGAACACTTTGGCCTCAGGAAGCATGGAAAGTTATATTTTTTTTTTAAAAAAAAAAAAAAAAAAAAAGAACGTTCAAACATTTGTGCCTGAAAACTATAAAGTTCGTCTTCAGATAGTTCAACACAGATGAGATGTTTCATGAAAAATAACGAATCATGAGTTCATGCTTCTTGCGAATGTCCTTGATTTTCAAATGAAGATCGATTCCCAGGGATAAAATTTCACTGATAAATCGTGAGATCACATTCGTCAATGTTTCTCAGAATAAGTCCATTTATTCAACTGAAGCACGTGGTTTTTGTTGCCTTTATTTCATCTTGAACTGTAACCTAAGAAACAAAAAAATGTGTAAGTATACTTTGAAATCGCAAGAATATTGTAATTAAAGAAAAGTCCTCTTATTTTTGCAATTAATTATTAATAATTGAAATAACAATTAAATAATAAAAAGCTACTTTTAAAAATTTATTATCTTCAAATATATACCGTATTAGCCCGAATGTAACGCGACACCAAATTTTTTCTAAAAATAATAAGAAAAAAATGATGAATTTGATGCGATCCATTCATTTTACATAAAAGAACTCAAATATAATTTAGTCACGTAAGCATTTATTTAAAATAGTTAATAACACAGGTTACATTCAAGCCTATGAAGTTAAGTAACTTGAAACAAATTAGGAAATATTAGGAAAATAACAAGAAGAGTTGTTACAATCCATTACCTAGACCTCGATTTTAGCACGAGTAATTAATTTTAATTGGAAACAATTAGTCAAAAGGCATCACATTATATTCGGGTTAATACCATAATTTATTTGTATATAAAAATTTAAATACATATTTCATTTATAAATTTTATATTTAAATCTTAAGCTAAACTTCATTGTTAAAAACTTAATAAAACGTTCCTCTACTTTCATATAACCGGCGATTTCCTTCATTTTTCTTATTGTACGCACATAATTATTATTACTATTAAGAACTTCTGTCAAAAGAGAGAAAGAAAGTTTTAAATCACTATTTCTGGATAAATGTATGAGGAAAATTACAGATAATAATCAATATAATTTTCTATTGTTATACGTTAATACTCCGCATTAAAATCAAAAAAAAATTTAAACCAGGTTTTGATGTTTTGTTACACTGCTATATTTTACATTTCAATTTTCTTACACATAGGAACATTTAGTCAATGAAATCAAAGACAGTCATTATTATTTTAAAGGAAATTTAAAACCAAGAAAATCTGTTATATATTCACTACAATGAATCAGAAAGTTTTCAAAAAAGAATATTTACAGCGGAATAGTGAGTATTTAGTGCAAGGAATGAAGAGATTGTAGTCAAATATTTAATCCAGAATCACACACAATAAGAAATAAATATAATGAATATTATTAATATTTTCCTTTAAAATTATTAGTACTGAAACTGTTTAAAAATTAAAAAATTATAGGAAGAATTTGTGAGAAGATTTTTTAAAGTTAGCTCAGTAAATAAATTTCTAACAATTGCAACTATCAAGATATATAAATTACTGTACACCAACCTATAAGACATTTCTTATAGATTTAATAATTTACCAATATTCTTTAAATAAAAAAGATTTTTATTTGGCCACAGCTCTCTTCAACAACAAACTCCGAAGTAGTGACCCAAGGCTTGACCACTAGATAGCAGCACAGCCTATAACTAATGGCCGCGCATGCCCCCGATGCAAAAATGCCTCTCTGAGTGTAATTAAATCAAATGCACAGAAATCACAATTAGCGATATTCCGCCTATGTATCAACGAGACTCACCACTCAGCTCGAGACAGCCAATGACGTCAAATGGAATCTGCCCCAAAAATTAATTCAATTGAACTGAGAGGGGATGTATATCAATTGCAGAAAAAACTGGATAAGTGACTTTCAACAAACATCATTCAGAATGTTTTTCCTCTTATCATCCCGATGATACTTGACCGGGAGGGGAGTAGGCGGCAGCTCTCTTCCACATCAAGGGATTAAATTTGTTCCCTTGAATTTTTCCTCGTAAAATTAACACTATTCACTTTGTTTTTCAACTGATAAATTTCTTATATTGTGTTTTGACCTACATTTGAGATTCATCAAACAAAAATTCACACTGTATTGCTTATAAATACGCAATGCACATATTACCTAGGGAGGCTTTCTCATACTTTGGTCTGTCGACTGGTGGTGGTGATGAGTTCTGTATGACTGTCCCCGAGCCCCTGTTTGGCCGTCTTCACAATAACCCGAGTGGGTGAGTACTCTTGCAAGAGGGTGGGCTGAAGCGACAACTCTTGGGACAGGGGTGGGGTAGGAGGCGTGTTCTGTAGTAACGGCACACCAGACGCAGTCTGTAAATGAATTCGATATAACTATTTCATTGTCGTTCTTTAAAAATGCTAAATATTATTATTGATTCATTTGGTTAAAATGTAAATACGCTAGTGTTAATATTAATTTAACCCAAAAGTTCTCAAAAATGGTAATTTTTTTATGCAACGTTATGAAATTACGTATTATTCATTACACAAATACCAATCTTTCCAACCAATTTATTTTTAACTACTTTCACTGCTTGTTTACGGAATGCAGAAATGTAACTTAATTTTCTCTAAATATAAGATTTAAGCGATATATATATATATAAACACAAATAGTCATTAAAAACACAATAAATCATTAAAAAAAATATTTTTTAATCAGATAAAATTTACTTCAATTATTAAACAATCTAAAAATTTTAGAATCAAAAATACAAAAACTTAAAACATACTATTAAAGAACGCAATAATTTAAACGAAAGTAAAGTGAAACAAAAGCAAAATTTAGAATAAAAGAAATAGTGTAATCAATACTATTCCATACTTTAGAATGGAATAATGTCTGTTTATATTCTGATCTGACTATCACACTTCAGAGAATTACATAGTAATAAAATATAACAAACTAAAGATCAACGAATTCCGAAAATACATATATATTATACATAAATGATATTGATGGAATATATAAATATAAATTTACCATAAGTTTCTATTATTGAATATAACAAACTGCAGACAGACAAATGTACAAATAATAGTTTTTTCCGCTGTCAGAATTACTGTATTTGCTTATCTGCAGTTTGTTAATTTCAACAACAGAAATTTATGGTAAATTTATACTTTTTTTATTCCGTCAATAACATACATTACATAAAATATTTTTTTGTAAAGACTTTTGTTATTTTCAGTAGGAAAGTTTTTACTAGTTACAGAGTGTTCTAGAGTGTATATCGAAATTTATGCCATTCCAGTTGTCTAGTCACCATTTCCATAGTAAATATTTTCCTTTTAAAAACGAATGGTAAACGCGTTTTGTTATACAAATGCCTTCTTCCTTCTAAATGCAAAGTATTATTACAAAGTATTATATGCTCGATATATAAGCTCAAATATGGGTATTTTCAAAGATCCTATGCATGGCATTTATATATATATATATATATATATATATATTTGTCAGTAACTCCTTTTCTCGAAACTATGAATATATTTTAAACAAATTTACGCAAATATATATTTTATTCTAATGATGTAACTTACATATTTTTATTTTTGACTTTCTCTAGTTTAAATTTCGTCAGTGGTATAGAAAACATTGTATTCGTAGTTTAAGTGTTTAAGACTAATTTGTGAATTTTGTTTACGGATAATTTTGTTTTTAAATTCTGCATTAGCCATTTTAATTCACTAAATTTAAAAATATTAATGTAAATAACTTTTTTTTCTTAATGTATTAAATAAACACATTGAATATTTCTGTACTCCCCCCCTCTTTTTTTTTAAATCCTTTTCTTATGAAATTAATATAATTCAAAGGATCAATTAAAATATATATTCTAAAACTTTCTCAAAAATTATTTATTGTGTTATCAACCTACTTAAACAATTTCACAATTTTAATTTTCAATCAACAAAGGAGTTACATTAAAAAGAACACTTAATTCACTTTATGCAAGTGATAGTTTTATTGGTAAAACTGTTTGTCAATACAGCAAGAAGAAAATACATTATTTTCTCTAACACAGATTTGCAATTTATTATCATCAATACTCTTTTTACTCCTTTGTGAACTCGTTTTTTGATTAACAATCTAATGATCCCGTTGCACTTCTATGAACTAACTGTTCTATCACTAATTAATTGAATTCACAAGGCAAGAGTCATCAAGATTAAACAATCAGACAATGAACGCTATTAAGTATGGTTTTGTTGGAGTTTCTCTCTCTCCCTTCCTGGCATCCTTACACACACACACACACATACACACACACATATATATATATATATACGACTAATTCATTTATAAATATTTCTCATTTCATTTAGATAAGTCACGATCCATTCATAAGAAGAAGTTCTCGAATCAAATAACATTGCATGGAAGTCCTTAAGGAAATTCGTGTGAAAACTCCGCTATTATTTAGAAATCAATTGCGTATTTAATTTCTGGTTATTCAGTTAGCTCAGATTCTTATATTTAACAACTATTCAGTCATTTTTTATAGTGTAAGACTATTTTCACTTATCTCCATTGAAAACTACTGAATGAGCAGTACCACTGTCTCAAATTCAGAACAGTTTGCTTCTAGAATATTAAGGTGACCAATCGTCCTCCTTTTGTAGGTTCTATCCTTCGTCGAAAAGTGTCCTCCATTTTGATATTTTAAAACTAATCCGTTAATCTATGATTCAGATATCCCTCTCCGAACTGTTAAGCGTGATGTGACGTTCTGATCGGAAACATGCGATTGCGAAACGCAAGTGCAGGCCATATGAAAACTGCCAAGTATCTGACGCTTGTCTCTCACCACTGCCTCTAAATTATACTTCGTGTTTACTTCTGGCGGAAATACTAAATTATTTCTTTCTCAGTGAATATTAGACTGAGAAATTGAACTCTAAGAATATTAGAATTGAATATTCTTAGAAGTAAATACAATTCATGTTTTATTAATTCATTAATTCAATATTATGCAATCCTGTTTTCGACACAAATGTAAAATTATTTAAATATGGATTTAGTAAAGTTTTATCACTTTTGTTATTAAAGTTTTAGTTTTAATTATAAATTTTTTTATTCATAATGTAATTACATCGTTCGTGTAGCTCTATAATTTATTTTTAATTTCAAAGAGATATAAAAATCAAGAAAGGAGAAATGCCATTTAAATGAATAATTGAAAAAGGAATTTCCATTCCTTATATCAAAGAGAGACGACACCATTTTTTTCAGAGGAGAATTTTGTATTGCAGTTGGAGACATAGCAGCTATAATGAAACACTTGAACACCAACAAACATAAAGCAATCATTAGATGCGTCAGCTTCCAATAATAAAGTAAAAGATTTTCTTAAAACTAATAATTATTATGAAGATGAAAAACAGTTAGCTGTAATGGAGGTAACATCTGCATTTCATACCATAATTCACAATAAAAAATTTTGTAGTATAGATTGTACAACTAAATTATTGTTAAATGTTTTACAATGCTAAATTTTCATCAGCCAGGACAAAATGTGAAGCTATTGTTAAATAAGTATTTAAAAATTACTGTGATAAGATACTTGCAGAAGACTTAAAAAATGCTGCATTTGTAATGGTTTTATCTGATGCATCAAATTATAACGAAACCAAATTGTATCATATATTAGTGAAGTATTATAATGTTCCCAAGGGTATTCAAGTAAAAAAATTTAATTTAGAATCCATTGAAGGCGAAACTGCTGAAATTTTGTCAGACAACCTGTACAGAGAAATAAATTAAAATAATTTGAAATCTAAAGTTGTTGCACTAACAGCTGATAATACAAATACAAATTTTGGTGGATGAAGACGCAAAGAAGGGAATAATGTCTATGTAAAATTACAAGACTTAATCCAAGAGAAAATATTAGGAATATGTTAGGTTGTAATGCACATATTTTGTCAAATGCAATTAACAAATGATGTAGAAGTAATAATAACGACAATTTATTTGTATTTTAGTCGTTTTACTGTTTCTGTGGCTACTTTAAAACAATTTTGTGAAGACACAAATGTTGAATACAAAATACTTTTAGAATATTCTAAAGTTAGATGACTCGCTCTAATACTTGATATTGAGCGCGTTTTTTATTTATGCCTCTCCATTCATATTTTTAAGTTTAAAAAATTTCCGAAAATTCTGGAATCTTTTTTCAGTTATGTATCATCGGAGATATTAATGTATTTTGTAAGTAATAAGACACCTATTTTCTACAAAACGATTCAAAAGAATTGAAGGTGAACATACTTCAACTTATAGTTAGTCTTTTTAGAAGTTAGTCTTATTTAGAACGATTTTATCCTCAAATGTAAATTACGATTTGAAGAAAAATTTATTCCTTTAATAATAAAAAGAAAATCGTCAAGCTTAGAGGAATCGAATCAGGGCAAAACGGAAAAAAGCACCAAAGAAGTGCAGAATTTTTACCAAACATGTTTCCAATATGTCGAAGAATGGTCTGAAACAAATATCACAGGAAATAACAGTTTTCAATGGTGTTTTTTGACTTCATCGCAAGTAATTTGGGCAGATATTGAAAATTATGTTGAGTTTTCATCGAAAGAAAGGCCTGATATTAAAATCGATGACAATTGTCTATTTGAAGAAATTAGAAGACTTAATGCATATTCAAATTCTGATAAATTAGTACAAGGGGGAAATCAACTCAATGAAATTGATAAAAGATGGGTGGAAATATTTAACCATGTCAAAAATGAACGTATTCTATATGAAAATTTAATTATTCTTGTTGATTTTACGTTGTGCTGCCCTGGAACTAATGTCGTAGTTGAAAGAGTTTTTTCAATTAGTAATTATTTTTGGACAAGTGCGAAAACGAGATTGAATGTTGATACTCTAACTGCAGCACTTTCCCTAAAATTCAATATGACGCATATTTCTTGCTTAGAAATTTCGAATATATTGTTAGAAAATGATATATTTTTTAAAAAAAATTCATTCAATGGAAAAATACTCGTTTAATTAAATAATTAATAGGGATATGAACGTAAATAGAGCACTTTGGTTTGAATTAATAAAATGTTTGGTTTATTTAAGCTGTACTTTTTTTTCTTAAATTCTTTCGTCCTCCTTTTCATTGTAAAAAAATTGGTCACCTTAAGAATGTGATAAAGTTACTCTTCCTCCATTTTCTATAGAGTCACTTTCACCTACGGTTTTCATCGAAAACAACTAAATCAAAGTCTCAAATTCAGAACAGATACTGACCAATTTGCTTCTAGAATATGATTCTGGAGTGAGAATCCCTGGTCCACTGTCTACTGAGGATGTTCTCCAATGAAGGCCATCGCCACAGAGGTCATCGTCGTCTTCGATCGCCCCTTCTCTTAAAGGTGCTAAGGAAGAGAAAGTCATTGCTATATAGAAATTTGAACAATTTTTAAATGTTTGAGTAACGGGTAATTTAAATCAATTTCACAAGCATAGATTTCCTCACCTGGAATTATATCGGGACATTTTTCTTCGCCGGCGCAGCTGCAAGATTTCCATTCGTCGTCAGTATCTTTTCGCAAGGGAGTCTGACATCTGCAAAAAATAAAGATGAATTTGTATAATTTCCTTTCAATATTATGCATTATATTGGTTAAAGAACTCAAAACTTATATAAGTATTATCTTGAATAGAAAAATAATAGTACATCTTTATAAAGAAAATGCAACGATACATTAAAAAACATTATATTTTTTAATAGTAAGAATGAGAGATATTTTTTTCATCAATACAAATGTTAAGATAGTATTTAACCTAATATTTGCACATGAAATTAATAACTGGTGTGTGTTGAATGAGTATGAATATCTGTGTGTGAATCGACATTTTAATCTGTTGAATTTGTAGTTTTATAGCACGTTTTGTATCCTGGTTAACATATTGATTTAATATCCAAATTGCCAAAGAATTCTTATAACAAGCATATTTTATTTTTGTAAATATTCTTTGAATTTCGTTCCTGTAATTCGTAAAATGTAATCATATAAGCAAACTAACTTCAAATTTACTGAACAAGTTTGAACTTCAAACTGACTCCCAACAAGATTGAATTAATCCATCACCAAGCTAACAGAAAAAATGCGAGTATTTTAAGAGCTCAAATATGTTTCATTTGTTTGCCTTTTTTTATTCATTCGTGATAGCGATAAAGAGAGCTGACGTTTCTTAAGATTTTAACAATTTTCCTCTTCATTCAACAATTTAAAATAAAAAACTTTTATGTGATCGGTACAAAAAAATGTCTGAAGATGAAGAAAAAACTAAGACTAAAAATAACTAACTGATATATTACTTCATAAGAATATAATAAAAAAAAGTTAAGCTACATTTCAGCATCTAAACGTGTTTGTTTTTCTGCTACATCAAAAAAATAATTAATTTATGAAAGCAAAACAAGGGACAATTGTTTAAGGTTGAGAGATACAACAACACAAATACTTTTTATTCTTATTTATTTTTACTCGGCTAAATTTGTTTATTGCATAAACCTTGCTAAAAAAGCAGTTTCCTTCCCGATTCTTTTCCTTTTTTTTTTTCTCTCTCGAAGATGATGTTTTTATTAGAAGTACCAAAGAAATATAATTATTTCAATAAGATATTTTTTTCCCTTATTCATTTTAAACAATGCATTTTCTTACTTATTATTTGTTTCTAAATCTTGACATAAGCTTTATAGAAAAGGAAGTCAAAATTTGAAGCATCAATGTATTTGTTCAACAAGTTATTCAAAAGCGAAGTCTCCTAATAACACTTTAATAAACTTGGCATTTGTTACATAATTTTTATTGTTCCTTCATCAAAAGAAACATTATATTAAAAAGATACATAAACAACAAAAAAAAAAAACAAAGATAAGAAATAAATTGCCGAAATTAATTACGTAAAAAACAGTGATTGTCGAAGAATTTGATCTAACATTCTCTTTCATTGATTTTGCAATCTTTTATTTTTTTGTGTTGATGAAAACGTTCATCGAGAAAAGGTAAGAGAAAAAGGAATATCGTCTTCTTCATTAGGTAAAGGCATTTACAGAAATTGTAGCTCGCAGCGACATCTATTTCATATGATTCGGAAGTAAACGTGTGGCGATAAAGAATAAGAATATACACTTACTTGTCGTCTTTCGAAGAATCTTGAGCGTCTGAAAAAGGGAAAAGAATAATAAACGTCGGTGATGATTAAAGAAAAGTATTCACACACACATTCTAAATTTTATACAATGATATTGTGAATTAATAAATATTTTGGTGTATCAATATTTTATGACAGGGGTGCGCAAATAGTGGTCTGCTAAGAGTATTTTTTGAGGTGAAGAGTTTCAAAATTATTCGTAGACTGAAGCCTTATTATGCACACTACTTGTTTTTTAAATTAATTCATTTGTTTTCAAATCTAAGACTAATTATCACCAATGTAATTATGAGAAAGAGGCAAAAAAAAAAAAAAATGCTGTACATTTCAAACAAATATAACTTAAATAGTATATTTCCTTCCCCAAAACCCTAAAATAAACTAATTACCCAAAAACTTGATTCATTTCTAGAAAAGAGTAAAGCAAAGTGTGGTAGGATGCATTTGTCTCTTTAAACTTATACAAAATTAAATGGGTTTGCAGATATAGATATGAAATTAGCATAAATAATTCGAGATAAAAACCAACGTTTTTAAAAACAACGTTTTTATATGGTGGCAAAGTTTAAACAAAAAAATATTGAAATATTAGTTACAAATTGTCGCAAATATCTAAATATTGCATTGTTAGGCGAGTAAGAACGATTTCCAAAATTTCAGAGCTCTAGCTTGATGGGAATTTGGTTAAAGGAACTATCGAAAATTTAATGACACCCTGATACTCACACACAAAGTGAAATTCATAAAAACGTTAAAACTAACTAAAATTAATTCATCCGATAAATTAAATGGTTGAAATACAGTTTAGTCAAACCACTCTATGAGATAGGAATTATTTTGCGGTATTTTACCAAATGTGGCTACCCTGGTACGCTTCGCACACTTAACGTTCAGCCAAAAAAAAAAAAAAAAAAAACCCCAAGTTTGG